>JAQRGC011912279.1:0-10993 GCA_028659135.1 Plantago lanceolata
AAAATATATTGAAAACCTGAAAGAGATATTACAGATACAAGAGTTTACTCAAGTCGAAAGCAAACAGACATCAAGTCTGAAAAAATTTCTAAAACAAGAATCTCTGCCTATCAGACTCAACAGAACAAATTGCTGGCTCCAGTAAAAACTGTGACCTGAACTGCTCCACATAGCAAGCCTCTATCCACTTCAACAATCAAATAGACCAAAAATCAGACCAAGTTATCTTCCTTCCAGCTCCAGGGAGTATACCCTGTGACTGTACTCACCCCCTCTCACCCCCTCCTTAAATTAATATTAAGTTTTGCCTTAATTTAAGAAAGTTTAAAATACTCTTTGAAAGGCCCTACTTAAATCAGTTTGTAAAGGTCTTCCTTAAATTATAATTTAGAGTCAAACACTCCGTAGCGTTTGAGGAGATACATGTTATGCAACATTCACATGAAAGGCTGAGACCCTAGGTATTGGTTTAACTTGCACGAAATTCTTTAACTTTTCCGTTCTAGCCACTTCGGGTCCGACCCGAAACATGTAGATATATCTTCATGATAAAATATAAAATATCAGCCACGAGATGGATCATGGATCATGATTTATTATAGCTTGACCGGCCTATAATGGCAAATTTGGCAATGGACATTGATCGAGTACAAATTTGGGTCCCGTTGATACGTTTATTCTCTACCCCATCATTTGTAAACCACATGATTTGCATTCTAGCATTGTACTATTATTCTATTGATAATATTATTACTATTGAGTATGACTATGGAAATATGTCCTAAGTGTCGGGAGGAATTAGGTTTTAAGCCTGGTGGTGTTGTGTTCACGTAGTTCAACACTATTGTACAAATTTTCGGTATTCAATTAAACCTAATTTATAAATATTTATATTTTCTTAATAAAAATAATTATTGGATTATTGTGATGTGTACTGCTAAAATTGGATTGTCGAAGATTACGAGTACACATAGTGAAGACTAAACGAGAAGATATCAATGAAAAGGAAGAGTATACATGTCCCTTGGTTAGAACGTATAACCTTTTTTAGATCTCAGGGATTTGATCGATGATCCACCCCTCACTCTAGAGTCTAAACACTATAGTAAGAGGGGTGGTGGATCATTGATCAACCCTCTAGTATCTTCAAGACGGTCTAGAACCCTTTTACATGGACTAGCTAGTCCTGAACACAAACATTTACTACTAGTGTTATTAAGTTTTAATCTTGGGTAATTGAGAGTGCGGATTACTATTATGTTGATAAGTTGATTCTAGAATCTAGATGCAAAGACTTTTCAAATATTGGGAACTTTACGTAGTTTCTCCTAGGAAGGATTAGAGAAAGCAAAAATGAAGCTTCTTGATGTGCCATTTGCCGTATGGCCTGCATATAGTGTTTCCGATTGTTAATTTCTTCTTGTTAATTTCTTCTTGTAGCTAGACAGACAACGACGTTGAACATGATAACACTGTGGTTAAGTCACACAATTTGAATTCGAACACGTAACTATAGTAATAAACTATAATGCATTGTTAATATACACATAATAGTATAACATCATTAGTTACATAGCCGCCCACGCCCACTAGAAAATGAAGTAACATAATCATTAATCAGAGCATAATTCTCGTTGTTTATTTTAAATTGATTTTCTTACAACAATCAATAAGGTTCATCATGTGTACACTAGAACCAACTTACAACTGCAACGGCCAAACATACATAAAACGCGTCGAACATAGTGGGAAATTTCCACAATAACTTCCCAAACATAATTCTCCAAGTACTACTATGAATTAAAACTAGGGAAATTTACGCACAAACCTCATGAGTTCGACATGATAGATTAGTGAAACATTTATATGCAGCAACCTTAAGGACGGCTATCCTATAACAGTACACAGCCAGTGCCCCATGCAAGTGTTCGTTAAATTTCTCTAAATAAATCCAGTATCAATAATTGAGGTCCAAATAATAAGATTGAAACTAGAGGTCAAGCTAAGTACAATGAAGGAGAACAGCTATAATCAAGGTCAAGGTTTCCAGTCTCCAACCAATGAATGATTTTGCAAACAAGGTTGAAGATATAAATTGTGGAAGATAGTAACCGGGTGATAGGAAATGATACAAAGATGTAATTCCAGATAATTCAAGGGTTATGTACATACTGTATATCTTTTCTACGAATAAACTAATTAGGCTCTGTTCAGTTCACCTTAATTTCAGTTGTGTTCAGTTCAGTTCATGTCCATTAAGTTCAGTTCATGTCCATTCAGTTCAGGTTTGCTTAGTTTAAATTTGTACTTCAATTCAGTTCAGTTAAAGTCCATTCAGTTCAGTTCAGGTTCATTCAGTTCGGTTCATTCAGTTCAGTTAAGTTCAGAAACTCTCAGTCGAATTGAACGGAGCCTTACTTAACATTTTGATCCTTCCAAGTAATTGATTCTACTAAATTATAAGCAGCACAAAACAAATATAAATAATGAAGATGAAATCAGAGACAGAACTAGCACCATCCTTAGAATTTTAAACTTGGAAAGGCTCATTACAGAACTTAACCTAAAGTCTAAAAGACATGTTCAATCTTCAATTTGCATAAATAAACCAGGACTTAATTAAGTTTTGATACTTCAACAAAAATCAACAACAATTAGGTTTCAAAAGCAACAATCCGATAAGTATATCTACCCAAATAAAGAGCTGCATCTTACTCTTCTTCTTCATCCCCATCACCACCAGAAGCCTTCTTTGAAGCAGCTTTCAGGTTCCTCCTCTTCACTCTGCCAGGGCGGCCACCACCAAATGGACTGTTCAGAGAGAAATCAATGTGCTTCTGTGAATCCAACCTCACCAGGAAGGAGGGAACATTGACTACTTGCCTACCAACCCTGCAAAGTTTTGTTTGAATTTTCAGTATAGTGACGTATGTAAGTTTCTCAACAGAAATAATGCCAATACTCAAAAATACTGTTATTACTTATTATATCACAACTCGAACAGCATGAAAAACAAAGCATGCAAGACAAACATCGCCATATTCACAGCACACAGGAAAGCAATTGATACGGAAGACCTTTCTTTAAAATTATGCAAATGTAACTCAAGAATCAATAAAGGTCACATATATTTAACTCACAAGACTTCAAGTTCATCACCCTAATACAGGTTACAAAGAATTGCTGGTGAGACAATATTTTCAATTATTAATCACCTAATGTTTACTATTAAACAGAGAAACCATCATATAAACACAATGTATACATTTATCTACCTAAAGCAGGTGGCAAATGTTAAAGTTTACCAAGAACCCCGAAACAATGCAACATTACAAAAACAGAAAATTAAATCATAGATATCATCGCAAATGAGGTTTATAGAGGCAATCTTTGTAATGCATCACAACAGTAGTTCATTCAGTATCTATAAAACACAAGATGCAAATTCAGAGTTCCAAAATCACATTATGATTCAGGTGCCTACAAGTCCTATACAGATGACAGAACACTCTAATAAGAGCCGAAATAAAACTGTCCGCAACCCATTTATCAAGAGCACACATCATAAACTGCCCACAACTCATTTATCAATAGCACACATCATAAACTGTCTGCAACAGGCTTATAACTATGAGACATGCCAAGGTTGTAATGATTAACCAACAAACTTCAATGCACAATCTTCAATATCACACAGAATTATTAAACTGGCACCCCTAAATAAAGTTCTTTGAATACATGATTTTAATCCATACCTGATATGCTTTTGCCTTATCAGAACTCTGGCGTGGTGGATGGACTTGGCCATACCAGCCTTAAACACCTGAGTTTGGAGGCGGCGCTCCAGAAAACTCTCAACGGTCAGGGACAGGACATAATCCAGCTTCTTCTCCTCATCATCCAGGAGACCAAACCTAGTCATCCTCCTCAACAAAGCCTCACCCTCAAAGATACGACGAGGGTCCTTCTCGTCAAGTGTCAGCAGATTTCTAGCAGCATTCCTGATGCGGCTAAGCGCATACTGAACCCTCAAAAGCTCCCGTTTGCACCTCAAACCATACTCTCCTACAAGCCGTAGCTCGGCGTCGAGACGCTCCTTCTCAAAGGGACGCCTCGGCTTCTTGAATGTTTTCCCATCTATTAAGAGCACAGACCAGTAATAGCATTAGCAATCATTTGATAAAAGGTGAACAATGTTATTTGCTGTTACAGATGTGTAAACTACTTATAAGAGCATTAGCTACGGTAAAACAACACAGAGCTACGGATACATAATTCAAGTTAGAAAAGAAAGGACAGTACATCATTAAAAGCATGAGCATGAAATTATTTACAGAATCAGCATCCAAAACTAACTATCCATGACGATTCAAAAAGCAATGCCAAATGTATTTCCTTAAACAGACCCAAGTAACATAGGGCAATCTACGAATATACGAGAATGAATATCTCAGGCAGGAAATGAACGCAAAACAGGTACGATTTGTAATTGATGTAGAAGCATAAAACGCAAATCAGCATATCAAAATGGAAACCGACCATAGGAGAAGCATAAATTAGCAGCAAATGTGAGCTTAATGAGTGATACGATTGGAGAAAAAGGTACGAATCGGCAGAGTGTAGGTGAGATTCTTACAGTTGCGAAGAGAGGCGGTGTGCACCATGATTGTCGCCGGCCGTCTTCTCCGAGCTGCTGCTGCTGCCGGTGTTGGTGATTTTACAGAAGCTTTGTTAGCGGCTAGGGTTTGTGAAGAAGCAAGTCACTGGTAGTAATTTATATGCTTCTAAATGTTAATGGGCTTTTGGATTCTTGTTGGACTGGATGAGAGAGTGGCCCATATGAATATTTACCCATTATCCCGTATGGGCTTAGTTTAATATCGCATTTAGCACTCCTTTTTCTTATTAGTTTCAGAAAAATCTCAGCACGTTTGTTTGTCTCTTTGCTGAAAAATTATCACGAATGACTTGAAGTTAGCAACTTATTTAGAACATGGTGGATGTTCGATTGTTCGTAAATATTTTGGAAATAGTGTATGTAGGGGTGACACAGTCAGATAGGTTGGTTCTCATCCGGACCTAAATTTTTGATAACTTGTGTTTGAAGTTTGATCGAACAATACATGTACGACTTACGAATCAGAAATTTTCAAGTCTAAACAAGATTGAAACTCAAATTTCCTCAAAAATATGCACCCGAGCTCCGACATAGGGAAGGACCACACCAACAATCTCTATAGTGGTGAGAATTGCTAATTGCTAAACAAGTTAGTACTAGCATAATTGCATAAACTATACTTCATGTGACTGATCAGAAGCTTGTACAGATGAAAACTGGTTGGAAACAGGTCGATAATTTTGAATCTTTCGTAAGTTTTCTCAGTTAGCATCATAGAGTCTCAACACATTTCAAGAAGGCATATCCATGCCACATTGACAATTAAAGCATTATAAGAAAATTAAACTATGTTAGGAAGCAGTTGATATTCCTCCAAATTATAGAACATATTTTGGGCTTCTTCTCAATGGAATGAGCTAGAGTCCCCAATAAGTCATTTTATCAGTATGTTCACCAGTCTGCATGCAAACAGTGTTGTAAATTGTAATATCATTCTGTGTCTAACATGCATGGATATTACTTAACTCAGACAGAAAACTTAAATACTTAGTCAAACAGCTGCTAGTTAATTCATCAGATTCTCAAACACCAAAAGCATTGTACAGTACGCAAGTCGCAAATATGCAGGAATATGAAAAGGTTCTACTGTTCTACTGCAAAAGAAACAATAGCTCTAGTCATATGTCTTGGAATCATCCATTAAAAATACTTAAACCCCGCACGTATGTGATATACAAGATTTAAGGTGATCTTTGTGCAACAGCTACCACTGACATCTCAACTTCAACAATGCAACAGTCATTCACAAGAAAACCACCACTATTCATCTCAGCGATCGTCATGAAATCAGATCCCCAGCCTCCATCAGGTCCTTCAAACCACTGATCCTCTACAAATACAATGTGAAAAAGACGTGACCGGGGAAACAAACTTACATTGTGACCGGGGAAACAAACTTACATTGCATCCAATTCTAAAAAGAAATACAATACCAGTCCTGCAAGTCAAATACTTCCTCTGTCCCTAAACAAGTTACCAAATTTATTTTTATTGAATTTTTTATTTACTGTTTGACAGATACTAAACATAACTCGATCAAAGCGGAAAAACAATTTCAGAAATAATATTATCAAAGTAAAAACACTATGTTTTCATAATATATAACTTCTAAAATCAATTTGGTTTCTATCATTTTTTAGGATTAATTTGTTGTAAACAGAATATAAGAACAGTGAGCTTGTTAAGGAATCAAGGAAGTAATATAAACTTTGCTAAAAACATTTGCACAATTTTAATAAAAAACTTGCAATAGATTATCAAATGCTACGACACTCTTTGTCGAATCAGACTTTCACCGGTAGCTTCATGATATTTTTGGCATTTCATGTGACTCTATATACGTGCAAATACACAATTTAAACTACTGATGTATTAGTAAAACTGTAAGAGAATATATTATCAAGACTTACCATACATCCTCTCATAATGGTCGCCATTGATCTGGTCTTTGATTCGTAAGGTGTACCTCACCTTCCCTTTCTTATATGGAAGATTGTCTTTAGCAAAAACCAAATATATGCGGATGTTGCAGTCATCATAATCCTTATTATTATCCCAGTCCATGCTTAAATACCTGAGAAATGAATATGAAACAACTGGTAAGTGAGAGAATCAGTTTATCAACTTATTATGCGTATATAAAAGATATCGTTTCTGTGCTTAATACTGCTAGCTCATGGATTCTAACTCGTAAATTCTGTTTCTCATATTCTTAACTGAGAAGACATTACAGAAAAAGGAGGAGGGGGTGGGTGGGTGGGGGTGGGGGGAATGGACATACCAGTTGCAACCTCCGACACTGAAATCTTCGCTATACCACTTATCATCTAATTTGGAAAATTTTGAAATATTCCAAGAATGGGTATATGGTTCTGCAACATCACTCAAGGATAGTCGTTCAATTGCAGGCTTCTTGAAGGCAAAAACCTCAGCACCAAATATGCAACTGTCTTCTAGTAAAAATCCACTAGATGGATCTTCAAACATCTCCTTCGAGATAAATTTGGAAAATCCCCAGGCAGGAGTCAATGTGTCAAAGCGACGTGCTTGCTCAACAGACATAGGCACTATACATTTGCATGCATAGATTAAATTAAATGGTTGCAAAACTAATTAATGCAAATCTTGTTGGATTTTGTGTGAACAAACATACCTCGCTTACAAAAAAATTTGTCCGATATCTGATTACGTAAGAAGATGCCAAAGACGGCATTAACTCCCAAACTCATATCCTGACAAATCGAGTCAGCCATTGACAAGTAAACAGAAATATAACTCCCTCCAGTTCCACCCTTTTTCCCATCTGGATAGATTACAAGTCTCCTAATGATGATGAAAATAAAAGATACTATAAGCAATGCAACTATGCAAGTAATTAAATGATCTACGAACTTGTCAGGTGCTACGTACAAAAATCCGGTAATGCACCGGTAGAAACACATAAGAAGAAAGAAGCAGGAGTGAAAACACAACAGTCAGGTTCAAGAAAATTACTGGGGGTATGAAATTACACAACATAATTGAAACCCTAAAATGTGATGAATATAGTAAGTAATACCACTTGCAACCACCAGTTTCGAATTCGGAAGACTCGTATTTGTCAATGCCAATCTTGGAAAACAAGGAAAATGATTCAATTTTGAACAAGTAGTGCGATGGAAGAAACTCTCTCGTCTCCGTCACAACTCCTGCACCAATAATTATTAGCAGGTAGACGAAACTGATTATTACTACAAATTAGCAGCTACTTTAATTACAGAGAGACATGAGAAACAAATAATAATAGGATGATGATCCATGAAGCAAATAAGACATAGTGTGGACTTAGGGTTATATACTGTATATATACAGAAATAATCAACAAGAAGAAGACGGGAGAATTAATACCGGCGGCATCGTCGATATCTTTGAGAACAATCGCCATGGATGAGATTCTCCAAGGTGTATAATTGTGTTGATTTAAGGAGTCACCTTGGAGTTGGAAGTTGAACGGAGGCACGGGCTATCAAAATTACAATCGAAAAGGGGAAGAAATTAGGGTTACAATCGATTTGGCGGGAATCCTAGGCGATTTTTTGGAAAGCCCTCCCTGGAATCAGCCCAGATAAAAAACCCACCTGGGCCGCAGTATAATTATGCCCACAATCAAAATGGTGAAAAATGCAAACCCTAGTCAACGGGTCATTCAGAATGGGTGCAAGCCGGGTCAGTTCGGATAACATTATTGTTGAGTCATGAGTGACTTAACTCTGTGATTTATTTTGGATCGGGGGTAAAGTTTGGATATTGTTTGAATTTGGGTATTGTTCGGATCATACGTCTTTAATTACATCCTTTCACACCTTGCCTATCTGGAACTGATCATTTTAGAATTCAAATTACCGTGTGCTTCTTTTGCCATGTCTAACAAACCTCATTTCGGACTTGCCACAAGACTAATAACAAGTTACTCTTCCTGGAGTCCTTTTTTAGCAGAGTGTTTAAAATATGATCAGTAGCAATGATTCATTTTACATCCATGGATATATCGCACATCATAGTCGGAAAAGGCATATTACCGGGTTAAGGTTATTCATAAGTTAGAGATATGTAACATCCTGCTTTTGCAACAGGCATCCATGGCTATGGGATATATTTAACACTTCAAACTAAACAAGTTAGATATTTTATCAAGTTACTCCGAATTTATTCAAGAAAGATAAACAAAAGCAATAAGCAGTACACAATTAAATAAGCAGAAGATGCAGGATACAGAGAATATACTATTACTACTACTAATACCTTGTGCAAGAGAAACTACTAATTCTACTCATACATCTCATGCACAATACTAAAGCCCCATATGCTGGATCTAATTATAAGGTATTCTTCGCGCAACGGCTACCACTTTCATTGCAACGTCAACAATGCAACAGTCATTCACAAGCCAGCCGTTCAGCTCATTCGTCATATCAACAATCGCAATAAATTCATTATACCGAAAGCCGTTTGTAGGTTCTTCAAACCAATCGGTACCTACAAATAATAAATGTAAAAATTAGTCTTCAAATAAGGAAGGCCAAAATAGGTCTCTCCGGAGTGATAATGCATTACTGGTACTCAATCTTCTGACTGCTGCGCTATAACATCAAATACTCATGCGCTAAAACATTTTCATGAGAAAGAATGAAAGAAGAGTAATGAATTATCAATGCTACAGCCGCCTTGTTGCATCGTGTATTTTGAGGGCATTTCATGCGACAACTATGCTTGCGCATACACAATTTCAACAGTTATGAATCTCTATGCCTGATCTCAATTCCTTGAAATATCAGTAAACCAAAAGATTATCAAAAACTTACTTTCAATGATTCCATGTCTCTCATTGATCTGGTTTCTGACTCGTAATGTGTACTTCACCTTTACTTTATGATGTGGAGGAAGATTGCCTTCAGATAAATACAAAGAGATGGCAGTGTTGCGTCCTGCGTTATTCCCAAAGCCCTTCGGGTTCAATGCTACACACCTAAACAAGAATATGTATCCAGTGTAATAGAGAAATGATAGCAGAAACTTAAACAAGATTAGTCCAAATGTTAGGTAACATACCAGTTCCAGCCACCAACATGAAATTGTTCGCTTTTCCATTCATCCGTCAACTTAGAGTATTCTGAAATCATCCAAGCGCAGGTATATTCTTGCCCAACACCCTTGAAGGATAACTGTTCGGCGGCGGGGCTATTGAAGGTAAAAACTTCTGCCCCAAATGTGCAACTGCCCTTATCTAGATATTCGGTAAATGGTTCAAGAAACATCTCCTTTAAGATAAATTTGGAAAATCCCCAAGCAGGAGTTGATGTGTCAAAGCGAATTGGTTCCCCGGATACTAAACATTTACACGCAGAAATTAAATGTTAGCAAAACTAAGTAATGCAAGTATTGTTGGATTTTGTGTGACCATACATACCTTTCTTGCAATAGAACTTTTTGGTTCTCGGGTTTTGTAAAAAGATGCCAAATACAGCATCAACTCCGAAAGCACCCAAACTCAAATCCAGAGGACTCTGATCAGCCAGTGATAAGTAAGCAGAAATGTAACTTCCATCGGGTCCACCGTTTGGGCAGATTACAAGTTTCCTGATGATAATGGAAATGGATTATGAAACTATGCAAGTTTAGTAATTTTGATCTATGAACATGTTGTGAGGATTAGTAAGGATACAAGTACCACTTGCAGCCACCAGTTTCGAATTCATAGGACTCGTACTTGTCAGGACAATGCTCGGTAAACAAGGCATAAGAATCAATTTTGACCAGGTGATGTGAAGGAGGAAACTCTCTGTGCTCCATCACAACTGCACGAAGATTTAGCAGAACTAGTTATTATTACAGCCTTACAGGGAGACATGAAGCAAAGAAGACATATTTGAAATAGCCGTGTAGCAAAAACATTAATCAACAACAGCAAGGAGAGGGGGGAAGATTAATGTAAACTACCGTTGTTGGTGTCGTCAAGATTGTTTAGAACAAGATCCATGGCTGCTGAGATTCTCCAAGGTTGTTTTACTTGTGTGGTTGTGTTGATTTGAGACTGCGTTTGTGACTGAGATTATGTGATTATGGGATTTATTATATAACAAGTCTTGGAGTTGGAAGTTGAATTTGAATATCGATTTGGCGGGAGTCTTCTCAGATATGGCACCCTTTGGGAAAGCCAGTTGGGCCGGAGTTTACCTGGATTAGGCCCAGAATCAAAATGGTCGAGAGATGCAATTTTATTGATCGTGATTCGTGACCTTTGGTGATATTTCAAATTACAACTACATATTAAAGAAA
>JAQRGC011912350.1:0-12186 GCA_028659135.1 Plantago lanceolata
TGACCCGGGTTGACCCGGGCTAACCTGTCTCGAGACGGCGTTCGAAATTCGGTTCGAGACGGGTTTCAGAACATAGATAAAGATCCAAGTCGTGTTGAAAAATAAAGCCAAGCCGTCCAAGCCATCTAAGCCAACACTTATTTACACATAAAATAGCCATCTAAGCCAACACTCATGCAATGATGATATCATCCATGTGATAAAAGTTGGAGGTTTAATAGTCATTTTAAGTGGTAAATTGACTAAAATTGAGCTTGAGTGTTAATGATATTTCTTTAGCAACTAAGTACGTTATGTGAAAGCTACCTAGATACATCAAGTCTACTGTCAAGTTGTTAACAAGCTGTTGGAGCTTGAAAGGCGCACTGTACCTACAATTTGGACGGGCCGGCCGGAGTATATAAAAGAAAAAAAAAAAGAAAATAGATATCTACACCACTTTTAAACAAATTTCCCCCAAATTCACAACGTGGACCTAATTAATACAAACACCATAAATCTTTTTCCCGATTCTCAAACCCTCAATATCATCACCACTTCTAAAACTCTGATTATTATTATTTCTCATTCAGCTAACATTCAATTGCAATTCAATTTGGGAATGAAGAATCTATGAGCACAATCTCCCACAAATGTCATCATCAAGCGGCGTCGATTACAACAACGATCACGTCGCTCTAATCGGCGGTGGATACACCAATTCATCCACCTCCGATGCCGCCGATTTGGAGCAAGGCGGCGCCGCGCAATCCACGCCGCGTAGTGCCACCGGCAGCAACAAAGGTACTCTCGCATCTGATCTGTTGAAGCGCTTGGATCGCGGGTTTTCGAGTTCCGGTAGGAGGTTGAGTGTCAAGCTCCGATCCAATAGGGACCAATTTAATAGGCACTCTGTTTCTTCTGCCGCCTCTGGTTTGCCTTCGCCTTCGGTTTCGGACGGTGGGGATGATCTGTTGGCGGATAGTGCGCCGCCTGAGTGGGCGTTGCTGTTGATTGGGTGTCTTCTCGGTGTTGCTACGGGGCTTTGTGTAGCTGCATTTAACCGTGGGGTGAGTTTATTGACCTGCATTGTGTTTATTTATTGAATTCGTAGCTTGATTTTGGCACTTGAGCTTTACACCCAATGGATTGGGCTTAGGTGATATTAGTAGTTTATAACTTGAAATTATAGCTCCGGTAGAGCTTGAAGTGACTCATTGTAACATTATGGAAAATGTATTCTACCAGGATTTGGTTATCGCATCGACTGCAGGCTTTAAGGTCTCAGTCTTAGTTAATTGTCCTTTCAACTGCGAGTCTACAATGAAAATCGGAAACCAGTACATTTGCATTTCATGTTGGGAGTTTTAGCACCACTGGCGTCTATTGTTAATGGTATCATATATGATCAATCAAAGAGAAAGAGAATAAAATCTGTAGGTAGCTATTTGAAGAGTATTTTAAGTGGACTGAAATGGATCTCAGTACATCTGTATAGAGTGTATTTCATGTTGGTATCAGTAGTAGCACAAACTTTGAGTTATGCCTATTGTTAATGATATCGTCTATATTGATTAATTAAACCCAAAGATAACAAGATTTATAGATAGGTTGTTGAAGTGTAAAGTAGGCAGGATGTTCTTTTGTTACATTCTCATTGAATTAAACCTGATGCTTACATCATTCAGGTACATGTAGTACATGAATGGGCATGGGCAGGTACACCTAATGAAGGTGCTGCTTGGCTCCGGCTTCAGAGGCTGGCTGATACGTGGCACCGGATCCTTTTGGTGCCTGTCTTGGGCGGAGTTGTTGTTGGAGTCTTACATGGTCTTCTAGAAATATTGGATCAGATAAAGCAGGCAACTTCTTCACAAGGACAGGGATTGGACTTGCTATCTGCAATCTACCCTGCGGTGAAGGCCATCCAGGCTGCTGTAACGTTGGGTACTGGTTGTTCTTTGGGTCCAGAAGGTCCTAGTGTGGATATTGGAAAATCATGTGCCCATGGATTCTCGGTGACAATGGAAAATAATAGGGAAAGGAGAATTGCTCTCATTGCTGCTGGAGCAGCTGCTGGAATCGCTTCAGGTATTCTATTTGTTTCTCTCCTGCATGATAATTAACGCCTTAAAAGTTATTTTTTTGGACTATTAACTTCTTACTGCTTGTCCTATTTAGAATTTAAGCATCTCTTTTATGTTTTTTTTATGGGATGGGTTCTGTTGGGCCGCTGGGAAGGGTTTATAATGGAAAAGATTCATGCTTGCCTGCAGAAAGCCAGAAACAGTTTCCAAATATACACCAATTTTTTAACTCAACTTTAATCATAAATACTTAATAGTTTTCTTTCTAAATCAACTGGTCTCAGTAACTTTCCAGATGCTCTCCAGGTTTCAATGCAGCTGTTGCTGGATGTTTCTTTGCAATTGAGACAGTTTTGAGGCCTCTTCGTGCTGAAAACTCTCCTCCATTTACGACAGCAATGATAATATTGGCGTCTGTAATTTCATCTACCGTATCAAATGCTGTGCTCGGGGAGAAACAGGCTTTTACAGTGCCCACGTATGATTTGAAATCTGCTGCTGGTATTTGATCTGAATCTAGTTTGTTTTGTAAATTGGAGGCTAACTAGGGGATGATAAGAGCCGTGTCAATATTTTGTCTCTCTGGATCTTGCCTGCATTTTTAAGTATTACAGTGTAGTTATCTGTGCACACATTCTCTTAATCATTTTTGTTTTACTTTTATTTGACCAAGTAATCTTTATAAATTAGCTAAGGAGCAAGCAGAAGAGCTATCTTATTATAACTTAATCTCGTAGTATTGTTGTATACAGAGAGGTGAGGGTGTAAGGTTAGAGAGCATCATACTGGCATCGCATTTCATGTTACTGATGTACACATGTAGAAGGATGGGGTTATGAGATGGGTTAACATAATTATATACTTATTGATTTCTTATGTCTAGGATGATATTTTATTGGTTTCTGTGGATTGTAAGTCATCCATACTGTGGATTATTTGCATAATGTTTCTAGTTTGATGACAAGCATGGTTTACTTACCTATCTATTGGGCAGAAGAGTTTTAACTTTTAATGATATACTATGTATTATAGTTAATAAAAAATTCACTTTCTATTTGTAAAGCATGATGGGCTTGTGCCCTCCCTGCTTTGAACACTGTTGAAAATTATTACTTCTTTGGTGAGTCATTTACATGATGCATACTTGCACTGGTAGCTTATTGTGCTGTTAGATGTCGCTTTTACTGAAATTTTATATTTTTATTTATTCATTTAGTTATATTTTTCTGTGTTTTCAGAGCTACCATTGTACCTCATATTGGGGATGTTATGTGGAGTAGTAAGTGTGGCCTTCACTCGCTTGGTCGCGTGGTTCACCAAGCTATTTGAGTTTCTCAAACAAAGATTTGGAATTCCAGATGTAGTCTGTCCTGCTTTGGGGGGCTTAGGGGCTGGGCTGATAGCCCTGAAGTATCCTGGAACTTTATATTGGGGTTTCACAAATGTTGATGAAATATTACACACCGGGAAGACTGCATCGGCTCCAGGAATTTGGCTTTTAGCCCAGTTAGCTGCAGCGAAAGTTGTGGCAACTGCTTTATGTAAGGGTTCTGGCCTTGTTGGTGGCTTGTATGCCCCAAGTTTGATGATTGGTGCTGCTGTTGGTGCTGTATTCGGGGGCTCTGCTGGGGAGCTTATAAATTCAGCTATTCCAGGAAATGCAGCTGTTGCAGAGCCGCAGGCGTATGCATTGGTAATGTATCTGTGACGTTTTCTCATGAACATCTTATCAAGAATGTCTTTATCTTAACCAACTTGATTTTTAATCTTGTGCTTCTGCCACTTTTGGGTACTGCAGGTGGGGATGGCTGCAACATTAGCTTCTGTTTGTTCAGTACCACTTACTTCCGTTCTTCTTCTTTTTGAGCTAACCCGAGATTACAGAATATTGCTTCCCCTCATGGTAAGCCTACTGCCAAAACATGATTTTTTTTTTCTATGTTTTTTTGGGTGCTTGTTGAATAGGCAAAAATGTGATTGTTATCAGTCCACTGTTATTTCGTGAGCAGCTTCATGTGGTTCCAAAGAGTAGGGTAAAACTTAAAAGGACAGGATATTAGGATAAGAAAGTATGAAAATTTTCAAGGAAAATATGATGCCATTTGGATGGTGCTTTCTATTTGTGGGTAATGTTTCTCATGGACATTGTTCCTTGAGAATTAAGATGAATGGAGGGTGAGATTCATATAAATAAGCAATAATGTTTGTCATGATTATTATACAAATTTATTGAAACATTTTATATGCAACCAAATAGAACATCCAGTTTACAGTTTCCTTCCCCACTAACAGGCAAAATGAAATTCAAAATCATGAATAAGGAAAAGAACAGAGAAAAGCGTTAAAGTTGTTTAATTGGATGGAAGAAAATTGACGTCTTACCAAATACAACTATATTACAGAAACATATGGTTTTCTCCTGTCGTGAGGTAATAAAAGTACAATTAGTTAACTCGCTTAACTTAAATGTCACTGTTTAATATCAACATTGATAGTTTTTTTCCGACTCCTGGTACTAACAAAAATTCTCATTATTGTTCTCGAATGAATTCATATGTTTGTGGAAGTTTACGTAATCTGAAAAGTAGTGGAGGAGAGAACATGCTCTTTTTTGTAGATAAATGATAATATGTGCTTTTGGTGTCATAAAAGTCTTTGCCACCTTCTGTTAACATCTGATAAAGATATGGGTATCTAGAAGCATGAGATTCATTCTATAGCATATACATAGTTTCTCTTTAAGAGAGGCTTTATGTTGGTATGTGATGTTTCACTTAATACCAGTTGTTCAACTGTATTACATGTTAACAATGCCATTGTTTAATGTATCACACAGGGAGCTGTTGGATTAGCAATATGGGTGCCCTCTGTGACAGCTCAGACAAAGGAGAGTGAGGTGTCCGAGGCAAAGAGTCCGGGTGGTTATTCTGTTCTTTCACCTGTTGAAGACAAAAGTGAAGATATCTGGAGACAAGCTGGTGACAGGGGTGATATAGAACTGTCTGTAATGAGCAATTCCAGCAACTATGAACCCATTGATGTTGATATTTTGCTGGATGAATTAAAGGTATGCTTTTCACATTCTCTTTTGTATGACATAGTGAAATATGTTTGTCTGTATTGTTACGATATTGGAGCTTCTATTGATGAACACATCTTTTAATTTCTTTCTCATTTATTCCATTATCAGGTTTCGCAGGCCATGTCAAACGACTATTTGAAGGTATCGTTGACCCAAACACTGAGAGAGACATTGAACTGTATGCGTGATGAACAGCAGAATTGTGCCCTTGTCCTTGATAGTGATGATTACTTGGAAGGAATTTTGACATATGGTGACATCAAACGATGGCTGTACAGAGCTTCTGCTGCTGCATCCAACAGCGATTCCATAGATGTATGTTCTGTTCTGTTGGTTTTCTTGATTATTTTAGTGAGACATGGAACTTCATTTATTTCGAGGAAATCATTAAGCATGCAGATTGATGAATAAGGCTCCTAAAGTTTTACTTTGTGTGCTAATTTCTCCCAAATAAAAATTCCTATGGCTTTCCTTTGTGCAATGATGCATGACTCAGATCAATATGTTGAAAGGTCATTTTCATCAACAGAAACCTGGAATTAACCTCCATTCTACCGGTTACCTAATATTTGCCAAATGCCTTTATTGCCTTAACCTCCCAATTTTTGTGAAACCAGCCCCTATGTTTATGCCAGAAACTCAAGAAACTGGTACAAATCAGGCAATTGGGAAATGGAGGTTAATTGTGCATTACAGTGATGAAAGCAACTCCCAATGCAAAAGCCATATATTCACCTGGCTGAAAGTGTTGTTGTAAGGGCCACTTTAGGTCAATGGAATGTCTCTCTCTTAGATATGAATTTCTTGCAATCTTATCATCCTAGTGTTCATCCATCTCTTCATAATAACATCGACACTTTGCATTGAACTTCAGTGATTAGGGGCAAGCTGCACAATCTGCATATTTAGAGAGTAAGATATTATAGGGGTTTGAAACCTCTTCCATGCTTAGATGATCTTGCATGTAACATTTGGCTGATTGTGAATGCCTTGCAGGTAAATACATGCACCGTTTCTTCAGTTTTCACCCGTGGGATAAATTACCGCGGGAGAGAGCGAGGACTTCTGATATGTTACCCAGATACTGATCTGGCCATGGCAAAGCAGCTAATGGAGGCGAAAGGGATCAAACAATTACCTGTGGTCAAACGCAGCGATGATGGTCAGAGAGAAAGAAAGCGCAGGGCCGTGGCAATGCTTTATTATGAATCAGTGTGGCATTGTATCAGGTATTTGCTGATTTCGTTATCTGGTGTGGAATATGATCTTATAACTTCCCCTCACCCTCTCATTTCATGAACATTAGACAAGAAAATATGGATAGAATGTATCGTGATGGGTTTTTCCCCCTTCTATTCCTGTTTGTACAGAGATGAACTAAATCATAGGACACCAGCAAATCAACAGATAGAAGAAGAATCGGATTCTGGTAATGCCATAACATTGAATGGCCACCAATGACATTGTTTGGAGGTCAACATTTCTGCGACCGAGTCTCTATAGTATCTTTTTGTATCACTGAGTTGGGGTGCTGGGGACTTGGGGTGTAGGTTATATGTTGGCATTCCCTCTATGTTTGAGGTCAGATGGCACTGCCATAGCCCTCTAATGTAATTTAGTAATTTGCCACACCAGGTTTTGTACATTAGTATATTTTGCAAGTAGTAGTTTACTAGTCCATTAAAGATTTATGTTATATATATATATATATACATACACACAAACAAATGAAAATCAAGATATGAAATCATCACTTTTGCTCGAGTCTATGATTGCATTTGAATGTCACTGTACATGTTATTCGTCCGTCTTAGTTTAACTGTACAGGTCAGTAACCCAGATGTACATATATGATCATCTTTTCCTCAAAATGCTACTGGCCGCAGTCTCCTATACTGCTATACAACCTATGTACCCCAATGATTATTTGAACCTGGCCTATAAATAGGTTTACGCAAATGGTACTAAATGAATTGATAAGATGGATTGTTACTTGGTTACGAGGCCATAGTTGAGTTGCAAAACTGAAACCCGTCAAGAGAAGGGTTGGTATTTCTGGGTTTGAAGGTGATGTAAGGGAGTCAGTTTGAAACAAGAAACGTCGTGTTGCACTTCTAAGGCAAAATACTAACCGCGTCACTGTGTTCCAACAAATCCTAAAGGTGAGAAGTCCCGTAGAGAACAGAGTAAACAAACTACATTCTGTTTTGTTACTACATCGATAAAGATGTCCGTAACTACAGGCATCTGGAGTATTGAGAGCAGCTCAGCAGCTCTTGTGATAGGGAGACCTGAGATGGTTAGTTTTGGAAACAACATCAGAGCAGCCCTCTCAATAGGCAATAGCCATCTCTACTCAATAAATAAGAGTTGAACATTCGGCTACTGAAGGATCAATGATGCGTGCTAGCTAGTCGACATCACCTCTGATTCACATGTTTATTTCACGCAACAACTCAGAAAACCAGTCGATTGTGTTGCCACCAACTGAGATTGAATTTTGCGTCGCAACTTCAAACCCAGCTGATTGTGTGCAGGTACACAGTCAGGCGTTAAAGTTCACCTTAATTTGACTACCATCTGGTGGACAGGACACCAAGTCACTGCTGCATCCGATGGATGAGGACGGCAAAATAATCCCGAGCCTCCTTGAACCAGTCTAAGTAATCTAGTGCACAGTGTAGTACTGACTCAAGGGAGCCATAGACACTTCCGTCATGAACAACTCTATTCCTGTTATTCTACAGTTGCCTATCCTAGGCAAGAAACTGCCACTCATATATACATGCTGAACAGTCTGGTATAAGAGCGGAAAATTCTTATGTGCATGATACCCAAATAATCTACTTCTTCATCAACCAAAGCAAGGCTCAATAATCAACAATTCACAACTAGGGACAAATAATCTTTACCAAACCAGAGTCTTATTATTATAATAAAACACACAATATCCAAAGTACAACACAAACAATCCAAATCTCTCCCATACATACATGTATAAAGGGAGAGAACATTTGCAAACATGTAACCACACTTGGCAATGCATGTATGCAATGTATTTATTGACCGGTTTACATGAAAAAGAAAGAAAAAAGCACACACATACAAACCTTGTTCATTTCGAGAGCAAGGGCTTGTAAACTTTTTATTTGTCGCGCGTCCGAGCGATTATTGACTCTTAATAAACTGCGGAGGTATAATAAGATGTATTTGAACTGGAATCTGTGACAGGTTCCAGGCTTTTATTCACACTTCGGGGTAGTATAAGTTGCTTTGTTCATGGGGCGAGGCTGATCATGTCCTTGATATTGGATTTACTGGAAACCCAGAGTGAAACCAGCGTATGGTCCTATCTGTGGACTGCCTGCAGGAACGGATGAGGCCCGTTGTTGTCTCTCGAACTGGGAAGTACCGTTATGAACTTGTGTAGGCTCATGCATGGTAGAATTATTTGCGGCTCGTTGGGCTTGGAGTAAGTTTGAATATGTGCTGTAGTAGAGGCTGTGACGTGATGCAGGGAGTCCATGCCTGTGAAGACCTTCATACGTCGTTATGACAAACTCAAGGTCGCTAGCTGCCCTCTCAATATGCTTTCGGACATTGCAGTTGTGGCTTGTGCATTTGTAGTAACTCCTGCACAGGGAATTACTAATACCAAGTCAGGCATATTTCTAGTGCATTTCGATAAATTGAAGTTATGCTGAAAGTACAGAAAACATCTAAACAAGACAATGTGATAAGAGAGTTCGAAAACAGGCAGGTGATCAACCTCGGATTTGGATTCCCATGAACAACTTTCTGTCCATATTTACGCCAACGATATCCATCATCCAGCATGTCAACTTCACTCTTTGTCTGTATCACAATCTTTGGCTCCCTGGATGATCTGCTGGCCCCCATATCCGGAGTATAGCATTGAGTTTTCCTATAGCAAAGAGAACACGAAGCCACAATTCAATTAATCTCGCTAACAAATTCTCATAGCCAGAAAGTTCAAGAAGAGTATCAAACCTTTTCCTTAATGGCGTTCCCTGTTCTGCGCCATAAAAACCTGAGGGCACGCTATGGTGCGTCACAACACAATCATCCCTACCACTTGAGAATGTAGAAGACCCGTTCATAAACTCATTGACATTCTGAGCCTGCAACATAGAAGAAGGTCCAATCTCATATTGTTGTCCCTGAGGGAAGGAGTACGTTGGATCAAGATTGTCTTGGTTCATAGATGACCAGGCGGGATCACCATTAACACCGTTGAGAAGTTGCCCATACTGTTGCTGTAGTTCTCCAAGTGCGGGTGAGGATTCAGTTGGTGAAGTGTCACTAGGAGATTTAGGGTGGTTATGGTACCCCCTATAAGTTACGCCGTTCTGACCTCCAGCAGATCGCTGTACTTGTTTCCTGACTGGACAATCTGTAATTGCGCACCTGTAATAACTCCTAGGAAACTCACTTCCCAAGAGTTGTTTTTGGCCATATTTTCTCCAATAATAACCATCATCATTAGCCTTAGTATTTTCAGTGGTTCCATGTACAACAGCCGCTTGTGGTTCACCAACAGAAGGTGAAAGATAAGTAAGGCCACCAGCATTATGAGTCTGCAGATTGTTGCCTCCGTTCATGTCCGGTTGCATGGAAAAATTTGCCTGCTGAAAGCGGCTAGGATTGCTTTGCATGTAAGCTCGTAACTCTTCTATGGTTTGAGGCTGGAGTGAAGTGTCTGGAACATTAGGACCAACAAATGACTCTGGAGGAAAACCAGAATTGGAATTCACCTGATCAACCAAGAGAATAAGCAGTCAAAAAACCGTACAGAAATATTGTTCTCGACATTTACAAACTTCATATGAATCAGTCTGATTTACAAGATGTGAAGGGAGAAAAAAGGGATGGGCAGATGATAATTACTCTGTCAGCTGCACCCGGATAAGTAAATGAATTAGCATTGTTGAATGCAAATGGCGAGGCGTTGGAGCCTGGAAGAGTGTTCTCCTTATCAGAATCATCTATTGGCTGTGCAGAGTTTTGGTTGTTCCCTCCTGGGGGAAATGTATACTTTCCTACTGTAGGAGATGGCAAAACCTGCAGGGAGAAAATTTCATCAGCTCAACATGTTCGACTCAAAATGATAGGTGATTACCGAACTGTTGTAAATATCAGGGCATATTCATGCATCTTCACCAAGGACAAGATCGTTCACAAGTCACAACAAACAGACCAGCTCATATTCATAATCCAGAAAAATAGAATGAATATAATTTTACTTGGCAAACCTGTGGATTGTTGATGACAGCAGGAGAATCAAGCAGCACTGAAGGGCTAACAAAATCAGGAGTCGTTGTCCAGCAAGGCATTTCCGGATTATTAGTGATTTCTGTATTCAACCTTAGGGCCTCAGCATTAAAGCCACGTCTAGCCGCAATCCTCTCATTAAGACCACCACGGTTGCTAGTTTGAGACTCGGCCAGAACATTGAAGTTGACATTTTCATCTGGCACTATGTTAAGTGAACTCTGGTTCACTGTATCAGGGAATTCAAATGCACCTTCTCCTTCAGGATCTTGGAGAAACTTTTCAATGTCACAGTCCACATTAGAATCATCATTAAGCAGTGATGAGAATGTTCCCCCTGGGCCTGGAGGATATGCCCAATCTCCCATACTCGCAGTATGACCATCAAAATCACCCATGAGAACTTGTACTGGTTGTCACTCTTGTCGAGTTAATGGACCAAGAAATATGGAGAATCTGGAAACCAGAAAATTTTGATACAGGAAACAAAGAGGATCAGTATGTTAAATGCACATAATTTCATATCCAGATAAACTTATGAAATCTAGGGCAAAATGAACTATTAACTGTTTTTTGTTCGAATGTGACGCGACACGACAAGCAGGAAGGTCACCCAAATCAAAAAAGATAATTGAAAAATAATTTTGCAAAATGAACTGAACTGTTTTTTATTCGAATGCGAGACGACATAACAAATAGGGCAAAGTGAACTTGTAACAGTTTTTTTTAATCAAATGTGACGCGACACGACTCGTAGGGCAAAATGAACTATCAACGTCGAATGCGACGCAACACGACACGACAAGTAGGGCAAAATGAACTATTAAATGGTTTTGGTTCGAATGTGACACGACACGAAAACCTCGAAGCCAATCACCTAAGTAAAAAAGATAATTTTACAAAATGAACTGAACTGTTTTATTTATTCGAATACAACACGACATGACACGATAGGAAGCAAATCACACAAAATGTATATTTGGCAAAACGAACTAATAAGGTAGGTGACGATAGGTTATACGATGATCGGTAGTAGATCATATATCTTATTTAAAAAAAGTTATTTCACTTGTCAACCACACATTAATCAAACATCATTATTATAGTCAAACCACATTATTCGACCAATTTGGTCAAATAAGGTGGAATCACATGGTAAGGTCACACAAATACACACATATGAAAAACATAAGTAACATAATTTTCCAAAATGAACTATTAATATTTTTTAGTTCGAATGCGACACGATGCGACACGACACGACAAGCATGAAGCCAGTCACCCAAGTAAAAAAGATAATCAGAACATAATTTCGTAAAATGAACTGAACAGTTATTTATTCGACTGTGACGCGACACATAGAGTGTAAGTTTGACTAAACGAACTAATAAGATGACCTATAACTGATAAGACAGTTGACATCTAATCATTTGCCTTATTTTTTTTAGAAAGCTACATTAGTCGTCAAGCACATTTGGCATTCATCAAACATTCTTATCATAGCCAAACCACCTTATTCGACCAATTTAGTCAAATAAGGTGAAATCATGATAAGATCGAATCAAATACACACATATAAAAGAGATCACAAACATACTTTTTCAAAATGAACTTTTAAATGTTTTTTTGTTCGAGTATGACACAACACGACATGATGTGACAAATAGGAAGTGAAATATACATATCAAAAGGATAAGTAAACCCTAAATTTTCATTTTCAAAAATGTTTTTGTTTCGAATACAATG
>JAQRGC011912460.1:0-10264 GCA_028659135.1 Plantago lanceolata
CCCTAATTAAATGTTTAGTTACAAGCCTACTCCATTTAGCCTAGTCCCGAGAAAGCTGAGTGCACCGGTTAACTCAACAGTTATTATGAGTCTATGACTGGACTGGTCATCTTCTTCATTATTTACCTGCATATATGCCATTCTGTCTGCCTGCACTCAAAGCACAAGAACTCTCTTGTTCAAATTCAAAATAGAAGAAAAATTCCAATTTCAATCTCAACAATGGCATCATCCTCATCACACTCCATACAAACTCCAACCACACTCACCCAACAAGAAGCCCCAGCAACGAAAGCAGGGAAGATGAACAGTAAGTCATGTTTTACTCCCATATGCATTCTGCCTAGAATAATATGTCGAATCGTGCTTTCTTTAATTTAGTGATGCAATGATATACTATGTCAACTAGCTAGAAAACTTTACTTTAATTTGTCCTGTTCTACTAATTCTTATCAGCTATATGAAAGTATACAAAAAATAAAAAAGTAGAGATGAACAGTAAGATTTACTCCCAGATGCATTCTACGTATTTCGACTACCAACAATCGTTTACTACTGATCCATCATCCATGCATGTGTATGTGAAGCGCAGAATAATCTGTCGATTCGTGCTTTCTTTAATTTGTTCTGTGTCAATTATAGGTTTCTAATTGTTACTATGAGTTATATATATATGAAAGTATAAATAGGACTTGCATTTGTAATTGAATATGATGATTACTAGGTATTTTGTGATTAAATGAATGGAAAATATGTTGTCTGCATGATTATATATATAGCTAGCCAGTGTGTGTTTATGAGATCTTGAAAGTAAAGCTAGAACTCGATTTATATAATGTAGTTTGTAATTTATTGGAACTTGACTTGTGAAAATGATTTTTTTTTTTTTTTTTTTTATTGAATTTGCAGTAAGGTGTTATCTCCAGAAAACAATATATAGATTACAGGAAGAGTTCAGGAAAGCGAAAGAAGAGGGGAAGTTAAAGGGTGATTACCTCAAAGCTCTCCTTCAAGCTCTCCATGGTACGCCCTTTGGGCACCTGTTTGAGTCCATACTCATGAACCGAACAAATTCCAAACATTACCAGAAGAATATCTCCTGGTTCAAGTACATTTTAAAATTCTACAGTTGCAAGGAAAAAAAGTTCAATATTTTTGGGAAGGAGTTCAAAATTGAGGAGGAAGATGTCCGGTCGATGTTCTCCATATCTGATGGACCCAAAGACCTTGCAAAAATGAAAATGTACTATGAATCTGAAGCTTCTGGTAACAACAAGAAGCCGTGGTACTTTGAGTTCAGTAACGGATGCAGCCCTGGAGCTATTTTGATTAAGATTGGGGAAGTACTTGGCAAAAGAGACCAGATTGAATACTTGACCAAGTTGCTTTGTTGCTATCTCGTGGTAACAACGATTGAACCAAATTCAAACAGCGGTATCCGGAACACGCAACTTGAGTACTTCAATGACATGGAGCAGTTGAAGTCATTCAATTGGAGCAGATACACTGTTGAAGTATTGGAGAAGGAATTAGAAAAAACGATAGATAAACAGCTTTCTTCGCTTTCTGGATTCTCAGTTCTTTTGCCGGTAAGTTCTTCTTTTTTCTTCCCTTTAATGTATACTAAAATGATTTAGTCACTTACTAATTATTAATGCTTTCTCTTGTTATTTCATTGTAGCTTTTGGTGTGCGAGAAGACTGGTGTTGTTGAACCGGTCGATTATTCTGCAAGTCCCATGTTCTTGAAATGGGATTTGCGGAAATTGTACAAGTTTTTCAGAGAGTATGATTGGAAGTCCCGGGGTCTTCCTGCTTATACTGAGGTATTGTCATTTTTCTTAACACCTTGAATATATACTGTATATCTTTGGTGTTCTATCACTTACAATATGTCTCTTAGGATCCGGGGGAGAATGTGGAGGAGAATGTGGAGGAGGGGAATAAGCAGAAGAAGACTGAGATTGAGGCTCTTAAGAAAGAACTTAAACAACAGAAGGCCCGTCTGAAAGAATTAGAAAAGAATGATCCTCAACCGTCTCATGCCCAAGCGTATACACCAAGTATCCCCCTTACATCTCATGGACTGATACAGAAGGATGTGCTTGTCCATGAGGGAATTGAACCTGGAATCCCGTCAACTAAAGTTACATCTCGTGAGTATATATGTTTTTATAGATTTTCTGCAGCTTCGTAATTAGTGATCAATAGTTCTGCTTACCTGAGTTCTTGGAATACCTGTCTTATAACTTTTGGCACTTAGTTTAATTCTATGGCAACAAAATAGAAATAGGGTGATGAGGCCAAATTTGTTGGGTATTTTGGAGATGAAAATTATGATGATTTTAGCAGTTGTAGTGTAATCATATATCCATGTTAGGATCATTTGTCGGACACACCAAGAAATCAGAAATAGAGACAGTAATCTGTCTATGTAACTATAAACCATACCATATACTCCTGTTATATTTACTTGTAGGACTGTCGGAGTACTACTTAAGACTTGAAGCTTTGACAGACAATGAGCAAGGATTAGCCTGCTGTGCGCGCCTTGTGAATTTCTTGGTTGTTGATGGTTAACAAGTTCATTCGATTTGATGAAGCATAAAGCGCTAATCCTTGCTCATTGTCTGTCAAAGCTTGAATACTTACTGTTTTACCACTAGTTTTGCTCCTTAATTGGTGATCAACAAGTATGTGTGCTCAAGTACAAGTACTCGGGATAACTAATGACCCATGGAGAGTAGCCAAGGCCCAAGAGTGCCAACAAGGCCATTAGAAGCACTTGAATATTAATTTTCAGATTCATTTTTCTTGTTTAAGGTGATTTTTGATACAGTTCCAGTGTTTCATGTTTACTCTTTATATGAACTTTGCCATAATATATTCACTGTATCAGTATGCATGGTTCCCAACTTCCCATGTTTTTAGATTTTATTAAACTGTGATCTCATTTGGGTCTCTTCTTGTGTTACTTCTCTTACTCAACGAGATCAGCGTGCTGCCTTTGTGCATGTCTGGTTCTTAGTAGTTAACAAGTCCTCTGGTTTGTTACATAGGGTACTTGATGCATAGAGCGGCAGCGACCAAATTCCAGCCTGCTAATGCAACAATTAAGACCGCCAACAAAAGGCCTTTCTCTGCTGATGCTAATAATTCAAATAAGTCGGCATATAATTCTGCTGCTCCGTCTTCATCTGAAGTCCCTATCCATGATGTTTCTTCGTCCTCCGAGGATACAGTTCCACCGAAGGAAATCTTCCATAAAGGGAAAGAGGCTTCCTCCGCAGCTCATCATAAGAACCGTGCAGTGGATGTATCAAATGATGCTTCACAAGTCCAAGCCCAAGCCGTTCCGGCTCCTTTACTTGCTATATGGACGGTAAAAATAGTTCATATATCTTACAAAATTTTCTCAACTGCATAAACTCATTATACCTTGTGTCTCGGATGCATCCTCATCATTTTAATTAGTGCATTTGCACCATCAATGTTCAGAATAGTGCATATTAACAAATTTCGACCACGAAGTCTATGCATGGCATGCTGATTTTTTGCACTATGTGGCCACAAGTCTATATTTTTTTCTAACTTTTGCACTACATCCTGTAGACTGTGGAGTCTATGTTCGTCTCAAGAGAAAGCTATGAGAAGTTGGAGAAAGAGAAGCAGGAAGTCAAATTGAGAGTTGAAGAGCTTGAGCAGGAAATCAAGCTACACAAAGCTAAGAGAGTCGACTCAGATTATAGGGCCTCTCAGGCCATGATCAAGGGGAAAATGTTAGAAAAAAGACTAGAGAAACTCAAGTCAGACTCAGATTGCCTCCGTGATAAGATTATGAAAGATGCCATCGAGGCATTTAANTCGTCAGATGATTTTACAAATGCTGTCCAGGAAGAGGCTGTCAAGTACTATATGGATGGCTTTGAGGCATGTAAGCTGCAAATCTTGAACTCTGGTAAGCTTCCGGCTGGTTTTAACTTAGACTCTTTTGATGCCGCTGATGCTGAATGGTGCAATCCTCCTGGAGCAGTGGATAATGCTGTAACTGATCAGGATATCAAGCCCTTCAAACGGAACAAAACCTGAACGTCGAGGTAAAATGTTCTGTCATTTTGGTCACTATTGGGATAGTTAGCTAGATTGCATCTTGCTCATTGGCATAGCAGAAGGTTTAGTTATGTTTTGGCAAGCTTTTAGTTTTGGTGTTGGTGTTTACAATGTATATTCTCGTTGCTCAAGCGCCTGCAGAGGTGGTCTATTTATCTGTAGATGGTGGCTGGCTGTGTGAAGCTTGTGTTCTGTTCTGTCTTTTGTTGATCTTGCCGATCGGGGTATATGGGCAAATCTATGAGCATATCATCTTGTAATATATTACTGTGATGATGGTATTCTTGTTTAGCTTGACTGTGCATCAGTTCTCTTTAAAATTTAAAGTGCATCTTCACTTTTTAACTCAGGATTGACTTTTACTGCTGAGCAAAAATCGCAATCAGGCGATTTTGTATCAAACATGCAGTGACCAGGCTCTGCTCGACTGTCACGACAGCAGGCAAGGCTGTGCTGCTCGCAAAGCTTTCTTTTATGTAATTCTCGACTCGCGAGTTAACCTAGCTAGCTGTTGAGCAGGGCTGCAGGGGTTAGCCCAGAAACTATTGTATCATTGTATGTTTATTTCACATCATACTGACTCCAACTTAGAAGAAGATAAACAATTCAGCCACGAGCCACATTAATAAGAGTTGAATATTAATATGTGCTTAATCAGAGTTGAATACTAAACAGATTAACAAAATAATTAGTGAATGTTGTCATTGCCTAATTATTAAGTAAAAATATACATTAATCATGTAATTGTGTCCTTGTCTAAAGTCAACTATAATTTTCTTATGTCCGGAGACTATTTAGTATGATATGATATATGTTGCTGCAATGCTTTAACCCACACTCAACTCCATCACTAATTGATCGAGACCTTTACCGATAAGATAACATTTTGAACGTCCCGTTAGGAAGATAACCTTACATATGGGAAATTCCGGAGAGCTTGGTAATTTGAATTTCTTTGTCTATAAAAGGCCACAAAAACTCATAATCAAAGCATCAAATTCTCAATCCAGTGAGTACAATATTTAAAAGAAAATGTTAAAACTATTTTCCAGTATTCCATTTCTATGTTTCTTCTTCCAGTTTGCTCCCATTCCAACCACATGCTTGAACAATGAAACAGATTTTCATGCACTTGTTGCCTTTAAGAAAGCCATACTTGATGATCCAATGGGTTCACTAACCTCATGGAATGAAACTGTGCACTTTTGCAGCTGGGAAGGCATTCTCTGCAGCAGCAGGCATCACAACAGAGTTGTGGAGATTGATCTCAAGTCGAAAGGCCTTGTCGGAACCATTTCGCCTCATTTAGGTAATCTTTCTTTTATCCAATCCATTACTCTACAAAACAACACTTTCCAAGGCCAAATCCCTGATGAAATTGGTAATTTAAGACGACTTAAATTGGTTGAGCTTAGCAATAATTCTTTAAGCGGGGAGATACCAAGAAACCTGTCCAGGTGCACGAACATATATTATCTTAACTTAATCGACAATAATCTCACCGGGAACATACCCCCCGAGCTAGGTTTTTTGGAACGTCTTCAGCATTTTGGCTTAAGATCTAACCCCCTCTCTGGAACTATCCCAGCACATATCGGAAACTGTACCAGGCTCATAAGACTCCATTTTGCAAACTGTGGATTGCAAGGTCAGATTCCTGAGTCTTTTGTTCAGCTAAAATCACTGGAATTTCTGTTTTTAGATCTGAACAACTTGACCGGTACAGTTCCATCTGGCATATACAATATATCCACCATGCGTAGTTTTGGAATTAACTTTAATGCTCTTCAAGGAACAATACCTTCTCATGCAGGTTTCTCATCTGCAAGTTTCAAATATATAGGTTTGGCAAGTAACCTATTTACTGGAGAAATTCCAATCTGGTTCTCAAATATGTCCTCCCTGGAAATGATTTTTCTAGGTAACAATAGTTTTACAGGTCGAATAATGATAGATTTTACTGAACTTCCAGTTCTGCAAAAATTTCAGGCGGACTTTAACAATTTTGAAGGAGATCTGAGCTTCATTTCATCTATGATAAATTGTTCAATGCTGACAAATCTTGTTATCTCTGCCAATTATTTTACTGGCTTAGTTCCACGATCTATTGCCAATTTTTCGAGTCAGCTAAGGATATTATATCTAGATGGTAATGACTTAAATGGAAGCCTTCCCCCTAGTTTAGGGAACCTTGTTGGTCTTGAAGCTTTAGATTTAGAGTATAATGGTTTTGATGGTCCAATTCCTTTTGCCATTGGTAAGCTCAATGAACTCAGAATACTTATGCTTAGTTCAAATAGCTTGACGAGCAACATACCTTTCTCCCTCGGTAACCTGACACTGTTGTCCACTTTAAGTCTGAGCCTAAATGGCCTCTCGGGAAATATACCTCAAAGTCTTGCCAACTGTTCCTACTTGCAAACACTAGACATTTCTCAGAACAATCTTAGCGGCGAAATACCTGATGGAATCATGAGTCTTTCATCCATCTCGCTGTTGTTCAACCTGTCCCACAATGCCTTTACGGGTCCTATTCCATCAGAAGTTGGTTCGTTAATGAATCTCTTGATCCTGGACGTGTCTCATAATAGATTATCAGGAACCATTCCAAACTCATTGGCAAAATGTGTAGGTCTGGAAGAGCTTTATCTGCAAAGCAATTCTCTTTTCGGGGAAATACCTGATAAATTGGCGAACTTGAGGAGTGTGCGATATCTTGATCTTTCAACAAATAATCTATCAGGGCGTATACCAATGTTTTTGGGTGGACTGGATCTCCTGATTTTGAATCTGTCTTTCAATAGGCTAGAAGGTGAAGTCCCAACTGCAGGAGTGTTCCTAAATATGAGTGCATTCTCACTTGAAGGTAACGACAACTTGTGTGGAGGAACTCCATCACTAAGTTTTCCTCCATGCCCGTCCACGAGTTCTGAGAAAACACGCCATTTTCCTATTGTTTTTGAAATATTGATCCCTGTGGTTAGCACCGGAGCTATTCTTTTGGCATGCTACTACATATGCATGTACAGAACATCGAAAGATGTTCGATCTTCCATGGTCACACTGGAGGCAGACTATATGAGGCTATCGTATGACGATCTCCAAAAATCAACAGGTGGATTCTCGGAATCAAACTTACTAGGGGCAGGAAGATTTGGATCTGTGTACAGAGCAACTCTCCCTGACATGCAAACTTCCCTGGCGGTGAAGGTCCTCAATCTCCATGTCAAAGGCGCTTCAAAAAGCTTCATGTCAGAATGCAGTGCATTGAGAGGCATAAGACACAGAAACCTTGTGAAAATAGTGAGTGCGTGTTCCAGCATAGATTTTCAAGGGAATGAGTTTAAGGCTCTGGTCTATGAATTTTTGGCGAATGGGAACTTGGACGAATGGCTGCATCACGAATCAGAGGATGAATTCAAAACACTCACCTTAAGGCAGAGATTAAACATTGTCATTGATGTTGCTTCAGCAATTGAATACCTGCATTTTGGTACTGGTTCTACTATTGTTCATGGGGACTTGAAGCCAAGCAACATTCTTTTAGATGGAGAAATGACTGCTCATGTTGGGGATTTTGGATTGGCGAAAGTCCTTTCCAATGTACTTTCAACACATGATAGCAGTTCAGTCGGAATCAGGGGTACTTTCGGCTATATTCCCCCAGGTATGAGAATTCATAGCATTTCACAAGTCTTTCATATAGCCATTTTTACTTATCCTGAATTGCTGATACAGTATACACTTTTCACCCCAAAAGCTGACTATAATTCATTGTTTAGAGTACGGTATGAGTGGCTTGGTCTCAAAAGAAGGGGATGTATATAGCTTTGGGATTCTTCTGCTGGAGATATTTACGGGCAGAAGACCGACAGAGGAAGAATTTAGTGATTTTTCAAGCCTTCGCGATCTTGTTAGAAGTGCATCGCCAAGCCAAGTGATGGAAATTGTGGACACAGCCATTCAGCAGGAGTACAATGATGGGATGGATTCAAAGATGGGGAAATGTGTGTTTTCCGTACTTGAGATCGGGTTGGCATGTTCGAATGAATTCCCAAGAAACCGGATGTTGATGACTGATGTTGTCAGTGAATTGCAGAAGATTCTCAATATATGGCTTAGTAGTTCAGCTTTCAGTTTGTCCATGTAGACAAGCAGGGTTCTAAGAAAGGCGCATCTGCAGGTTTGCAGAAGTCTCAGATCAAGCTACTTGATTCAGTTGTTTGTGATATTGTATTGGCATCTTTCTGCAATTTTTTGTTCAGTGTTCATTTGTTTGCACCTGCATGGCTGCATTTGGAAATGGTATATAGCGCGCATACATTGGTGCTCCCAGTTTGCAGAAAGACCGGTGTTAAGTACCTTAAATCAGACATGGAAGTGGAAGAACCAATCGATGAACAGACTTCATCAGGCGCTCGGATTCAGTTAAAACTTACAGGTGATAGCTTACTTTTGTTATACGAGTCGAGCAGCTGAGTAAAACATTCTGACACTCAGAACATGTTAATGAAACTTATCAGTTTGATGTAGTCTAATGGTATAAGATTAAGAAAGTAGATGTTCTCATGTTATCCAGCAGACGCATGGTGCTCGACTGCTCGTTGAAGTAGATTTTTATCGTGTTATCGAAGGCTAAAATTCGATTCTGAACTTAATTATCTGTTCCCTTCTGTTGTAAATGCAACCATATGATGAACTGACATTTGCTTAAAAAACCTATAGCCACAGCATTAATAGCTGATTTAAAATAATAGAAGACAAGGCAAAGCTATAAGAAGCAGATAATCTCTTATTTTCAGGTTTTGTACAATCATTAGGACAATCCTTTTTTATGCAATTTCTTCAATGGATGCCATCAATGTATGAAAACCAAAGTTTACTCTATACCATCTTTAGCATATACTAGCTGTCTGCAGAAAATCAGATTTTCACTTTATTGCTTGCAACAGATGAACTTAATGGCCTTTTATGTTTTCCCAACAACTCCAGCTTTTATCCTTACTATCCAGCTTCATTATATACAGCCTTCTTCAGTTATTTGGTTATAGTACATCTGTACATGCATTTGCTTCTTCACGGATTCAGTACCTAACAAACTCAACAACAAAAATGGCTACTCCTCCAAAATTCATCAAATATATCGTCCGTCCAGAAGCTGAATTGTTGGTAAGTTAGGAACTTTTTGGTTTTCATCATCTTCATTTTGAAGCGTAAAGTTGTATGTATCGTTCTTCAGTTGTTGCTTGTTACTGCATTGCAGGACATACCAGATGAGTTCATACGAAGATACAGCGGTAATCTACCTCGCTTCGTGAACTTTGTGGCTCCAACAGGTTCTCTGTGGAAAATTGAAGTGGTTAAAGCCAATGCTGGTCAAATGTTCTTTGGTGATGGTTGGGAAACGTTTAGACATTATTACTCCATAGACTCGGGCTATTTTCTGGTATTTAATTACTGCACGAAGTATAATCATTTCGATGTTCTAATATTCCAAAAGGGTGGTGCTGAGTCGAGATACAGAGTTGATGGACAAGCTGGGACTAGCACGAACGTCTCTTCTTCTCACTCGTTTATTACAGTGGAACCGCCGAAATTTTGTTTGGTCATGTGCGACTTCGAAAAAGAAAGCTTAGTAAGTTTATTTCCTAGTTTCAATGTTTATATATGCAGCAGATTTTCCCTTTCTCATTAGTTCTGCGATTTCCCTGCAGATAATTCCTCGTGAGTTCACGAAAATATTTAGGCCATACCTCCCCGGTACAGTGCTCTTGAAGGTTCCACGTTCTTCATTCACCTGGAAAGTCGAATTGATTCGTGAGCTTGATGGTCACATTTGGATGAAGAATGGACAATGTAAAGAATTTATGGACTTCTTCAACATAGATGTTGGCCATTCACTGGTATTTGAGTACGATAGCGAAGCATCGTGCTTTGAGGTTTTGATATTTGACATGACCACAACAGAGATCGAGTATGCCCTTGCTGGTGTTGAAGATGGACCAGAACGGGAGGACTCTGGATCAGAATGCGAGGAGTCTGGACCAGAACGCGTACGGGAGGAATCTGTTGGTAATCCATTTCTACCTTGTAGTCTTAAACATGTTTCCATTTGGTGATCTTGTTGCTTCATTCAGCGCATGCTTGTTAGCTAA
>JAQRGC011912644.1:0-14217 GCA_028659135.1 Plantago lanceolata
GATCAAACTACCTAAATATATTCTTTTATTCCCCAATAATCACCATTTTATTCGTCGGATTCTTTATATGCATTATCATGTTTTATTAAACAAAGCCCATCCTTGATTATACTTTTACTTCTTGGCCAACATAATTTTGCATGTCAAATTATATCCGACACTACAATAAAATGAATTAATTAAGCTACTCATTAATTAATAAGTTTCATGGATAAAAATATATGTCAATACCAACATAAGCTCTAAAATTTTAACATTATCCGACAAGTTTCGAAATAAGAATCAGGCATGCAACTCCAACCGAGGAAGCATAGGGCCAACCAACACTAGGTTCAACACCTACGCTTAAGTGTATGTTTGGCGTTGAGTTATCAGTCACCTTATTTAACCGTTTGACTACAATAAGTCTGTTTGTTTAATGACGATAAGGTGACTAATTTGAAAAGTTACTATATATAGCTTATTAAAAAGTAAGGTGACTAATCAGCTACCAGTCACCTTATCAGTTTTCAGTCACCTTGTTAGTTTATTTTACTAAATATACACTAATTCGGCCATCTCTCATCTCATAAAGGAAAACAAAATAAAAATGTAACCAAAGAAATTATAGTACGAGCAACATGCAGGTCGTTACACACTCAGTGGCAAATCCAGAACTGAATATGAGGGGGGATCGACATTTAATCATGAAAAGTAAGGGAAGAATATCTTTTTATATTATTTGCAATACATAAAGAAAAAAACTTGTAAAAGTGTAAGAAAAATGTTAACATGGTGGCTCGAACAATGGACAATATCAATGCGACTTTTACCATAAAAACCCAGTTGAGTTAGCTGCCCTAGCTCAACCTAGCATGGATCCGCTACTGTACACACTCATCAAATGATTATGGAAGGCTTGGTTTGGTCGGACAACATTTGCCCGATTTACAATACCAACCTTCCTAGGTGACCTTTGAACTTAACCTTAAATTCTTCATAAATATACATACGTATTTCATTTTTCTCTAGTACATTTTTTCATTGTACTTCTAAGTAACAAAGTTCATCGAGCTCAAAAAAATTAAATGCATGGCAACCTATAACTAAACTGATATTCCCCGATAGTTTTCACTTTTCATGTTATCACATTAGTCAATTCGATTACTCTGTATTTCAATTATACAAATTCTGCCTCATAACTCCATGTAAACATGTCGTCCGGCCATTAATGTATGACAATCAAAATCCCACCATCCATATGAACCATGCCAGTAACAAAACACATCAGTGTTACTCTTTTCTTTGTGATTTTAGAATTTTTAGCTCTGAAAGTCAGAAATATTTACCAAGACAAGAAAACAAAACCAATGAAATTCTTCCTCAAATAGACTATAAAAACGAGAATATTGACAGAAACCATAAAAATACAAAAGGACTAGGTCTGACAATGATTGCATAGGAATAACCAAGGATTTATCAACATGCATCAGTGAAAAAGAGTACAGATTATTTTGACTTTCATACTACACCGCACGGGATCTGCACAATCTATCATTGGGCATCCTGTACTACCCTGTTAAGTAACGTTTCGCAACATTATACTGTACCACCTTACACTTGGTTAGTTAGTATACAAGTTACCACAACACTTCATATTTTTAGACAAACAAGAAGTACATATTCAGTTATTCACCCATGACATACGAAAAAAGAGCCAGTAAAGACTATTCTACATGTTCACTCCATAGCCATATAAATTTAACCCCTAAATCATGCCAAAGAGGAGTTGCACTTTGACAATTCACTCCATTAGCCTGTTCAACTTCAACATGCTCCACTTCGACGAGTTCACACTTTCAGGAACCGACTATGACCACAGTTTTACATTAACGTTCATTTCATGCGTTGTTTAATAGCTGAAATTGAACTCAAGCGGTAAAAAAATATTACATACCATGACAATCAAAAAGGTGAAGGGAAACACCTTGAAATAACCACTTGGGTGAGTGACTAATCATCAGGACCCATAAAGGATCACAGAAGAATAAAATAAAATCCAAAGCATAAAAGGGATACCGAGGCAGCACTTGAAATATTATGTACAGCCGGGGGGAAATAGAACTAAACGTTTCATTTCATACTAGCGTGAAAAAACATCAGTAGCTTCACAGAACAGAATACAAACTACGAAAGTTGGATAAAGGGTCACTGTATGAACTTCTAATTCATTCCACCACCACAAGAAGGGAGGCAAAGCCTACTACTCGTAACCAAAAGACAATTAGAATGTACCAATAATGACACAGTAAAGAAACATAAGCTAACAACATTCGAGATTCATGATGTTCCTCCAGAGAATTTCTTCAGTCAAGACGACACTTAATCATCATCTTCTTCCCCCTGCATCATATCAAAGAAAAAGAGAACAAAATTTCATTAACAAGCTTGCAAATATACCAGTAACAGAGGACTAAACTAAAGTCACTGAACTATAAACAACCACTTACGTCATCACTTCCTTCCTCGTCATCTTCATCATTCACCTCTGACTTAGATTTGTCAGAGTCATCATCACCACCTCCAGTCTAACACAATTAAGAAAGTCACAGTTAATATCCAGCAAAGTAAGAAGGTTCGCACCTAAACTTTCGGTTAAAGCTAAATACATACCAGCTTTCGGTTGTAAGCTTCCATTTTCCTCTCATATTCTGCCTTGCGCTTCTCTGCCTCTGCCTGGAAAGGAGCTTTTTCCTATTTTTCCACAAGAATTTCCAGTGAATACAACAGTAATCAAACAGATTGTTCATACACAAAAACCTACGAACAGAATTACCTCATCAGTCAAGGATTTCCACTTGTCACCACCAGCTTTACCAACCTATATAAGCCCAACAACCACAATCAATTGCTACCTTGAAGAAGAGTAAAAGAGATCAGCAAAAAGAACAAAACAACAAGAAAAAGAGGGACCCACAGCAGCAACTGATTTGTTATTTGGGTGCTTGGCCTTGTAATCCTTCCTGAAGTCCTCCCTGCAATCACAAACAGCTTAAACATAAATTTATGCCAATTTCCATAATACAGCAAACGGCATATAGACAAGAACCACGCACATGAAAACAAAGAAAGCACTTGGTGCCCTTTTTGGCTTGTTAGGATCCTTGGCTGCCTGCTTCTCCTTCTTTGTCTGTTTCTTCACCGCAAGCCTGGTGGATTCATCAAAAGGTCAATACTAGCAAGATGTCAATTACTAGTAACCAGACTACCAACAACACAGAAACAAAGATAGAACACAACTAAACATTCACTACAAAATGAAGAAAAAGAAAAACAAACATATTGAGTTTTACTACTGAATTACTCCTTACCAACTTCTAATACATAAGGTTGGCCTTAATTGCAACAAAAATTCCACTAGTATTATAGTACTATAACCAGATCCAGCAACAACAGATGACAATAATTTTATGAATCAATGGCAATAATGCCTTCTAGTAGTTTAATAAAGAGCCATTGAACCTTTTTTTCCCACCAGTATACTAGTATTAAATTATTTCATCACATAACTACTGGGGGAACACATTTTTTCGAGTTCAACATAAATAAATTCACCAAACTATACAAAACGATATGCATAACATAATAAGCCACACAGAAGCAAATCTGAGATCAATTAGAATTTAGAACAGCGGACTAGCATACAATTGACATACTGTTCACAAATCAGCTTGACCAGACAGAAATAAGCATAGCAGTACATAAAGTGAATAATAATTTTTCCGTCTGAATAATTCAATTAAATTTCCTTCGTTAGTCGATTAAGAGCTAATGCATACACTTCCTCCAAGTCCGATCTAGGAGGAGATAAACTCTCCTTACTCAGAAAGCTAAATCCGAGTCATAACCATTAATACATCGCAAAACCACTGATAAACCTTTGCTGAATTGATAGAAAACTAAACAAAACGGAATGAATCAACGCCAAAAATCAAGCAGAAGCAAATCTAGCTCAGGTTACAGCACAAAAATCGACTTAACCTAGCAGAAAACACCTAAAAACAGACGATCTACAACGAAATCGCAGTACAAAACCGCACAAGGTGAGAAAAATACACTCACCTGCCTTCGCCTCTCTTTGAATCAGCCTTGGACTTACCTCCTTTCATCTGAATCAAATCGGCAAAATAAACCGATTAATACACCGAAAATTCCATAGAAAGCAACCGGAAAAGCAAAAAAACGAAATAAAACGCGAAAAATGACCGTAAACTGACCTCGAGAAGATGCTCCGGGCTAGGGTTTGAGAGAGAGAGAGTAAAGTGAGTGTGCGAGATATACGCGGTGTAGTGTTGAGATAAGGAAGAGGAAAATGTGTGTTGTGGACTAGTGTGTTATTTAAAGGGGATTTGGAATTGAAGTCGTGGGCTTTCTGAATCACACTAGGGCTTTTTAGGCGGGATTTTGCGAAATTTTCGCCACGTCACCCCCATTTCCTTCCTTCTTGTTTTCTTCTTCTCTCGTTCCGATCTTTTGTGATATTTTTCCCATCTTTTTTTCCTGGGCTGGGCTACACATCGTTGTCTGGAGCTGGGCTACTAGTTTGATCGGGAAAAATTATGCCCAATTCCTTATTATCAATTCGAAACATAAAATTTATTATCGGGGTAGTCACACATTAGTTAATGATAAAGAGTACTATTGTAATACGTATTGGTAGGGGATAGAGATATTATTCGAGTCGAGTATCGTTAACTTCAACTTAAACTTGATTAACATTTCAACTCCATACTACATTTACTATTCAACATGCAAGCTCGCGAAATGACTTCGACTTTATAGTTCTATCTTGTACTACCACTAAAAGAGGGAGCGAGGAGATGATTTTTTCTTCGACACCGTTTCGATTGAAATCTCACTTTAATCCAAAACTTTGATGATGACGTGCTAGGCTGCACCAGAACGATATTATTTCCTTTATATAGCTTATGCTTATGGATCAAAGGAGAAAGGCCGAGCTCTAGCATCACACAAGAAGCATAAAAGAGTAGAATAGGAAGGAAAATAATCTAAAAGTACAACTAATTAATTTGTGGAGCGTGTGATTCAGTTAATATGGTCGTTACATTTAATTTCTTATATTAAAACTAACTAGTTATATATCGGGTAAAATTATATTAAATCTAACTGACTACGCTTCTGTCCAATTCACCTTAAATTATGTTCTATTTAGTTCACTTCAACTGAGGCCCGTTCATAAAAAAAAAGTAATAATTAACAGGGTCTTGAGGGATATCTTAGCACCTTGTTGCACGAGTCAAGTTATTTATGGTATCCATGTTATTCATGACATTCACGACATGGAGGAGTACTAGTCTCTAACCAAAACTCATGACATGTATGTCCAATATAGGCAACGATAAAACCTACGATGCCAAGTAAGTTCACGATCAAAAGATAAGAATCATGTTAAAAAGTGCCAAATGTCAAACCAAGTCATGTTTTAAGCCAAGCCAAGTCATGTAAGTGTTAGGTTATAGTTATTTTGCATTGCATTAATTAAAGATTTAAAAGATGGAGAAGATGCAAAGATTGAACCTCTAGGTCATGGCACATGCATACATGGAACTTGCTTGGTGGTTGGACACTTGGACTAACTCCTCTGTTAACATTTTTAGGCGATGAGTTCGATCCGTCTAGAGCGGGGATTGGCATCTCGGACCAGTGATCATGGCGTACATTCACTATCATTCATTGTTTTACATTTTAACTCATGCAACGTTTTCACCATTTTGAGAACCTTTTTCCAGCTCGATTTTGTGCAAGACATTCGCATTTAAATTTCCACATAATGTTCATGGATTTCATGTCATGGACGTTCAATGCACAACCTAAGTTTTCTAATAAGTCGTAAATGTCAATTTTAAAGTTTCACGGAGTAAACTTTCAGCACGGACCAATATCTTATAGTTTTTTGATAATTTAAATGTACACTACATTAGAAGTTTAGAACTTTGTTAATATAGATTAAATCAATTAATTTCCAAATTTGTTGGCTTGTTGCTACATTGTTTTTTATTAGTGAAGAAAGTTTTTAGTGGCATTCGCTTCTTTTCAATTAAGTTAATGAGAAACATCAAATTAATTTTGTATCACGCAAGCTCTAAAATACACAAATGTACATAGCATTGTTTCCCGAATGTAAGGTTTTGAACAAATAGGGCATGCAGTGTGAATGGCTACTCAGACAGCATGCAGTGTCGTCGTCATTTACGGTTAGCAGCAACCTATGAAAATTTAAGACCCAATGCCAAATTCTTGATCATGGGAAATGCATCTACCAAAAGGTCCTCCCATAAATAACATTGTGTATAGCCAAACAACGCTTTCAGGTCCTTACAATAACCAGCAATTCATCTCGTATAGCTGCAAAGCTAGGCCTTCTTTGGCAGTCTCATCTGCAAGATTAGCAAACAACATTAACTTCTTGGAGAATATAGCAGCAAGAAGCAAAGTTTGAGTCTTCAAGTTCTTACCCGTGATTTTGGGTTCCTCCACCCTGTAGAATTTTGAGCAGGTGGAGTGTAAGCAAATTGATCAATTTTACTCAAACTTGCATTTTTCAGACTGCCTGAATTACCATTCGCTTGCGGAGTAGTATATGCTGATTTCTTGACGTTATTAATATTTGCATCTTCCAACATGCTTGAGATGCCTATATCTGGAGCAGGAGAGGTGTATGCAATCTTCATACTAAAGTCACTATCTTCAGCAGGTGAAGTGTGAGCAAACTTATCTGTTTTACTTAAACTTGCATTTTTCAGCATGTTCAAGTCCTCATTATCCTCAGAAGGTGATCTGTCTGTAAACTCATCAATTCTACTTAAACTTGCATTTTTCAGCAGGTTCAAGTCCCCATTATCTTGACAAGGTGATCTGTCTGCAAACTCATCAGTTCTACTTAAACTTGCATTTTTCAGCATACCCGAGTCACCATGAAGGGATGCAACCTGCAACTGCATTGATATAAAAGATTATACAGCAATATACTAGCGTATTTCTTATTGTCCAGAGAGGAGTAATCATATCAACAGAAGTCTTGGTATGGATTTTTTATTTTTATTTTTATTTTTTTTAACCTTAGAACCATAAATTATGCCTATCACAACCAGGATATCGTATTCCCTGTGAGACAATTCACAAATTCTTTCTAAAATTTTGTATAATCTCTTTAGAGAACTTAATTTACCACATGCAATCTCACAATCTAATAATTTTAGAGAAAATTCACCTCTAAACTTATTGGTTCAGAACTCTCAGTCTCCAGTCGATCAAGGTAAAAAAGGATCTGCACAAAATAAACAAACGAGACTGAGGATGAGGAGAGTTGGCTCACAGTATAAGAATATAATTTTGATTTCAACAGTTTGATGACCCTGACCTTGTTTTGAAACTTATTGTTTGGAGCATCAGTGGCCACGACCTGAACACCAAGGCAATTGTCTGGGGCAGTGCAGAAGGGACAGAAAATTGAGTTGAACACACAGCCATCTTCCTTGCACCAAATCCCTTGTCCGGAAACTCCTGAGAGCGGTGTTCGCAACAGTTGTTGATTCACTGATGACATATCCGATGCCAAAACATTCACACTTGGTATACTTGAGCCTTCAATTTCCAATGTTTCCTTCCATAGAGAAGTCAAATGAACCTTTGACGATGAAAATGTTGAGGATGCAACGTATAAATCATTTTCACGAATACCCAATGGACTTCTGCAACGTGAGCAGGAAATTTTCAGTCTCTTATCCATATTAAGGCCAGGAGGCTCATTTGATCCATCAGAACCGCATGGTGAAAGTGAAGGTCTGAGTTTGTCGAGTTTTCCAGAATGATTCATCTCGTCAGCCATTTGGTTTAAATCTAAAGCTGTTATTGAGCTTGCTAAAGAGCAATCGCTATCAGGAGTTCGAACTGGGGTATGAAGACCACGGAGTAGCCCGGTTGGTGAAAGGAGTTTTCTCCTTTTCCAATCACGTGAATTGACACTCCTGGACTCTGTTTCAGGTTCTATGTAGTCTGCCTCAGTGGTTGTACCTCTATCAGTAGTGGCAAGTTCTGTACGCATGATTTTAGACTGATCAGCAAGTGAGCTTAGGATAGATGTTGGGTGAAAAGGGGACTGCTGCTTCAGCTTCATAAAGGGAAGATTCATTCTTGGACTTGAGTCATCATCCATTGAGAAGATTTTAGAAGTACTAGTGGGACTCCTAAAACTCATACCGGGTGTTTCTCTAACCACAGTAAGCTCAAAATCATCCGGGGGCAATGGCGCACAACACCTGCATACAAGCAACATGTATGGCAAAAGGGTAAGATTGCAAGAATCAAATAAGTATTAGATACAAAATTGCAAACTTAAACATTCAAGGTTGAGCAGCTTGTTCAAGACTGAGGATAGAGTTATAAATGCAGTCGGTTGCGTGAACTTTTTCGAGTAAGTAAATTAGCAAAAGGAAGAAATTCGAGTAAATTGACGATTTTCAAATTGCAGCAGAGCCAAATGAAAACCTTCATATTTACCTTGAGTCGTTTTTAGAATCACATTCTAGGTCAATGTACTCCCGGTGTATGTTAGTGTCTTCTCCATCATTTAGTTGCACAACTTCAGTAATTGCATGAGTGGAGAAAGAATTGTATTTTCCAATACGAGACTGTGTCAGTTCAGAAGCTTTTCTGCCTGAAAAGACATCATCTGGCCCCACTTTCTGTTGACGACTCAATTCTCTCACCTTTCGATTTTTCTCCATTGGCCCACTTTTATTATCCTGAGTTTCGATAACGCTGCACGCAACATCAGGCATTGCTGCTGCATTTGCTGCCTTGTCCACACGGTCCTGCATGCAAAAAATTAACAGGAATGCAAATATAGAGAGTTCATTTTGCTGGCTTAAATACCAAAGTCTGCTTCATACCTTCACATCTCTGAAAAATGATTTCAAACCCTCCATTGATTCATCAAAACAGTTGTATAGCCTAATTGATTTGCGTAACCACTTCGAAATGTATGCTCTATTTCTATCATTGTGGAAACGCTCATCTGCAAGGGAATTAAAAAAAGGGGCCCCAAGTCAAGCAGATTGGTCTTAAAAATAACTACCCCCAAATTTCACATGAGAACCCTTGTCAAAGTTCAAACAGAATATTAATTTATAATAGGTTCGTATTTATTATATTGGAAGACCCTCCAACAAAAAATCGACTTCAACACCTACTGTATAAAATCATTATAAACAGAAAAGGATAGCAAAGAATCAACAGAACTCAGCCATTGATAACACATCCTTGACCTTGAAGAAAAAGATGGGGCACAAACCTAAGAAAATGATAGCTCCATAATCAAATCTGTGTCGAATGCATCGACCTGCAAAACAAAGAGTCTTCTATATTACACAATGTATCTGACAGAATTCCACAACAATAAAGATCACCTATTACTGTCTCTGACCAAAGTTAAGCATAGAACATTGACTTCAATTAGTTATTACTCCCTCTGTCAAGGACCAATAAATTATTACTCATTAGTTATTATATTTACCTTTCTTTAGGTAACTAAATTGGATGCACATTATCTATGGGTGGTGGTTATGCCTACCTGGATGGACTTAGTTGCAACCTATCAATTTTGGCTGGGAAAAATAAATGCCTAGACATTGTAGACAGTGGGGTGGCCAAGTAGTTACCCAACTAGAAACCGAAGAGAGGCAGGGTACCTTGTTAAAAAAATTAATTACGAAGGAAGGATACAAATCAGAAAATAAGCCAATTGGTTTCTGTGCAGAGGTTACAGGTGACTCTACATAACTTATGCATTCTGCAAGTACGTGTAGCATTACTGGAAGTCTAAAATACAGAGGAGATTCATGGCTAAAGATAATAGAGCCATAATTATAAACTTATTCATAGTAAACTTGTAAAACATGCTGGAAGACAATGAAAAATTAGACCTATGAGAGCTATTTGCAATAAATTCTACCTGCAGCCTGGTTAAGGGCTCTGAATGCTTGCTGACAGTACCACTTGTTCCCACTTAACAGCTTCTTAGATGACTCATAGGTATCATTGTACCTCTTCTTTTGAGCGACTTTAGTGTCAGAACTGGTGATCAATGAAAAGAATTATAACAACAAATAAAGAAGATAATTATAGAATGTGTTAAGGGAATTATCTTACATGTTTGGGAATGGAATCCCGACAATCACCTGAGACAGTCAAGGTATAACATCTGATAGAGGTTTTGAGTATAAGTTTCTATACACAAGTTACAAACAAATTGGTCAAAGTTACAAGTAGCATGAATTCCTGAAAAATTTCTCCAGAGTTTCCATTGAACCCATAAAAATAGATGTCAACAAGTAGAAACTAAACCATTTTAAAATAATTCAATAAGGAATTTATAGTGGTATTAGTGAGATGATTAAATATTTTTGCCAATAAAACCCAGAGGCCAGAAGGATACAACAGCTCTAGCATTATCATCTGAGAAATCCATCCCTTCAGATACCTACAAACATCAAATTTAATGTGAATTGTTCAGTAAGTTGAGAAGCTCATAGATTGATTAGTAGAATATTAGGTCTTAAGTACTGAACTATATGATTTGTGGGAGTTGAAAGTAGGATGAAATTTTTGGCAGAGATATCAACAAGGTTGTTTAACATGATCATTCATCACCCCTCATACTTTCACTTCCACTGATCATTTTATTTACTAACTCGCATACCCGCAGATGTAAACTTAATGCCAACTTAGAGTTGTGAGCAATGTGCAGTTTTGAGTGAGTGTGTACAATTTAACATTGTTGTTTTTATCATTTTATTATGATTACTATTGATAATTGTTATTAGTAACTAAATAATATCATCATCACCATATCATTAGCAGTAGCATTATCTTCACCATATTATCTTAAGTATTTTGGAATTATATGGGGACATGTAAATTTCTCCATTACAAGTGACACATGACAAAAATCAGGAGTTAGAATAAAGTGAGTGCAGAAAATTTAACATACCACGTCCTGATATAAAATGCAGCAAACAATAAGAAAGAGGGATTCCTTCAATACCTTGCCTCTACAAACAGCGAGAAAAGCTGCACCTTCTTTCTTAGTACCTGTAGGGGTTTCCATCTTGTTGCCATTTTTCAGTCCCAAGCTTTTACCCCGTTTCTTTTTTCCAAGTATTGAGTTATAGTAACTCTTTAAAACAGGCTCAAAACTGTCTTGGCTGCTTCCTCTTGGCTCTGAACAGAAAAGTTGGACCGAATAGTAAGTTTTGGATCAATAAAGCAAGAACTAATCAGTATATACAAATATATACGAATACAACTTGCAGATTTGGTAGTTACCAACAAAGAGAGATTTGCGAGCATTAAGTCGAGCCCATTGACCCGTTTCCTTCCAGCGACTACTAACTTTATCCAGCAGCTTGTAGCTAGGAAAGAATACCAGGCATCCCCCTGGAACAACTGTGCATATATTTTCCAAGGATTTGCCTACTGAGTCCTTTACAAAAGTAGTGCAATTTCTTCAGTATATCTAAGGTGGTGCGTCTAGTGGTGTTATTAATAGATAACTGTAAATAGATGCTAGTACCTGGAAATCATGTTCATCTGAAGTCTTGAAGCTTGCATTTAGTGGATAGTTACCAGGACCATTGGAAATTGCAGCAGACCACACCTATCACAGGTTATTTATCAGCACTCAGACTGGCTAAACAGAAACAAATTCAATTCGAAGCCTTGGAAGTTGGAATCATGCTCTACCTGTGAATCAACATCTATGACATGTGGGGCTTCCAAGCAAGAGCCAAACTGAATGCCAAGTTCGGAGGAGAACGTATTCAAAGGTGACAAGGTCCTGGGGTTAAGAGGACGAGAAAGCAAACATGTTAAAACCGATTCAATGCAGAAACTGTGCATATGCATGTAGCACTACTTGTGAATAAGAGTTGTCAATCTAGAAAATCTCAAGGCCTGACTCTTCCTAATGAGTAACATAAATATGATTCAAGATGCATTGGGAAAGGTCAAGCATCAATAAAATAATGGCTCCATCTGCTGACCTTATGAGAAGAGAAGAGAACTGGATAGGTTGCAAAGCTAACAAAGAGGGAACACAAGTAGCAATCTAACACGGTCGTTTAAGAACATTTAACGATAAAAAGTACCATGTTAATTAGAAATAGCCTGAAGAGTTCTATACCCAGATGTCAGGATCACGGACTGAGAAGCTTCAGCAATATCTTTGAAAACAACTGCCGGATTTAAGCACCACAGGCTAAATACATTAGTCCATCCACCTGTAAGATGGATCGCTCAATTATCAGAATAAGCCACCAATCCATTGCATTTCAGATTAGTCAGAATTGGTGCATAACAGAATCAGATCACCGTTCATTGCATTTCAGCATCTCACATACTACAAAATCAAAAACTTGATCATTGGAATGTTTATAATTAGACATAAAGCACTACCTTCATCTTTTTTGACAAATCGTTGCAGTGCAAGTTCATAGTCATTTACATGTAGCCCATTCGCAGAGAAGAAAAAACTGAGCGAGGAAAATAACCCTTCAAGAATATCATAAAACCAATTTCAGCATCAAGATTAAGTAAAACAAGTGCATGATATGAGAAGGAAATAATAGACCTTCTAGTGTAGTTGCTGCAGGCCCACTTAAAATGCCAACATCTGGTTTAGCCTCTGCAAAAGCTTGAATTGCCTATGGATTGAAGCAGCATCATAGTAAATGAGAATTAGTGACAAAAATAGGCAGGAGAATATCAGAAAATGCATGTGAATAGCTCATGGTTATAGTCACAATGTCTGTGAAGACAAGAAGCAGAGATGTCATCATAAGGTGTTCAAGAAATTACACAGACCCGGTGTACATAATAATTTGTAAAAGACCAAGCATACTGGAAAACTAGAGCAATACAAGTTATATTGAACCACCTTTTTGGCGCATTCCTGCAACGTTGGGAAGCTCTGTTGGGAAATATTTGCTTCTTCCAGCTCTTTTAAAGCCTTATTGCCCGTCCAACTGTGAAGAAGTAGGTTGCAAACAGATCAAACAAATGAAACGAAAATGATATAGTGATGAGTGTTCTCTTAGCAACATGGCTTGTTTTATTTAACTGTTCAAATAAGGCCTAGCGACTTCCGCTACAAGATCTACATGACAGAACATTTTGTAATAGCAGCTGTCGTCGCAGCTGTAGCAGATATACAGATAGAAATAGTAGTTGTAGGCTGTAGCGCTGGTATTGTTATAGGCACACAAATAGAGGGTGCAACTGGGACCCATGAATTCTTGTGTTTTAGGAAAATTACTGTCATCTGCTCCCGTTTCCGACGAGCTTCCTCGCAGAATCTACATGCTTTTGCTTTGTTAATCGAGTTCAATGCTTTTCTTATATTGATTTGATATTTTATCATTATTCCTTAAATTTTTTATAGATCATAACATATACTGCTTATTGTATATCACAAATTACAAAAAAATAAAATAAAAAAATGCATGTGAGTTTCAGCTATGGCAGCATCCTGCTATAGCTTTTTGGATCAAGTCCAACACGCCGTTATCTGGTATTGATAAATTCAAGTTGAATATGGTTTCTTGTAACACTATAAGTCAGTCAATGTAGAAACAAACATGAATGAAATCTCTCTTAGAACTAATGAAGTAATGATATAGGATACTAATAACTGCTGCAAACGCTTACTGCTTACATAAAAGTGCACACGAGCACATACATTTATAGATGGAAAATATTTTATTTTTCTGTATGGAGAAATGAACAGTTTGAAGTTCATAGTGGACGGAGTGAATAGTGACAGATTGCATCGGCCAAGGGCCAAATCAAATTTACTGTATCATAAATGACTAACCACTGGAAGTAACGTTGAAATTCACGCTTTACCAATTTGTTCTTTCGCTTGTCAATCCAGCTCAAGATATCCTACATAAAATACAAGACTTTAGGGATAAGTACGTGCAAATTTCAGCAAAGAAATATGAAGCTTAGAGACATGTTAAGCACCTGAGTCATCTCAAACAAAGGTTCGTAGGACATGTCATTCAGGGTCAACTGGCCCAGTTCAGTATGTAATTCTTACAAAACACAAAAGCAGTATGAGATGACTACACATGTAAAAAGAGTTGGGGGTGTGGGGGT
>JAQRGC011914243.1:0-11442 GCA_028659135.1 Plantago lanceolata
AAAATTCATCACCGGATTCCGGTACCGGAATCCGGTGATGGAGCTTGCAGCTCCCGATATGGGAGGTGCAAGCTCCCAAAATCGGGAGCAACAACTCCTGATTGGGAGTTGTTGCAACTCCCGACTGGGAGTTGCAGCAGCAACTCCTATTCGGGAGTTGCAGTAACTCCCGACTGGGAGTTGCAGCAACTCCCAGTTGGGAGTTGGCTCCCGATTTTGGGAGCTTTCAGCTCCCAGATCGGGAGCTGTCTGTATTCCGTCACCGGATTCCGGGGTGATGGTTTTAAAGAAGAAGAAAGAGAAAGAAAAGAAAAGAAAAAAGAAAAGAAAAATGATAAAAAGAAAAAGGAAAATAAAGAGGAAGAAATTAATAAGGTGAGAGAATAACGACATGTTCTTTGGTCAAAGTAGGAGAGAGAAAATGGGTTCAGATGTAATTAAAAATCTAACGGTCCCTTATATGAAATACGACCATCTAAGAGGGGGTGTGGAAGTGATAATCCCTTATTTAAAAAGAAAACATTTTGAAGCCCTCCGCTTATTTCATTTTGATGCTTAATTAGTTGGCAAAATACATAGTTTCCATTAGTTGTTCAACATTTATATTGGTTGAGTGAGTGTTTGCAAATGCTTTAAAAAGTGACTTTGTTCTTTAGGAGTAGTAAAATCAGTTTTTAGTATTTTATTTCATAATTTATGCTGCAATTTCTCCTGAAAAAAAGCAGGTAAACACCAGAAGTTGAGAAGTAAGTAAATTGATGATTCTACCTGATTTAAGCAATTTGTAATTTTTTTGAACTAAAAACAAGTGCTTTAATTGAATTTACCAAACACTACAAATTTTACTTCTTAAATTTTAAGATACTTCTAAACTAAAATATTAAACACCCACAACTTTTAATTAAAATCAACTTTTTTTTAACCTTTAGTATGCCAAAACCATATCGTAAAAGTATTTGCAAACACACACTGAATCTCATTATCTTATTTTTCCTAAAATAACCTGCGAATCTGACTTGAACTAATACACTGTAATGGAATCGACAAACAGTTAGTGTTTCTACATAATGTTTACAGAACAGCTGTGAAAACACTGAGAGATAATGCATCGGATAAAGTAAAAGGATCACAAAATTTATCTCAAGCAATATGAATATTACTTGAGAGCAGCCAAGAAGCTTAAAATTCTTCGTAATTGATTTAAGAATAAAAGTTTTACAATAAGAGCTGATCAACTACTAATCTAAAAATGCAAGAATGAAAGTGAATAATCACCAACTGTTCTTCTTGTGTTTAAGTAAGAACACAAACGTTCTTCCTAAAAACTACGTAAGAACTAAACTTGTGCAAAGCAGAGAACCACAGTTGAATGTTGGTGATTTTAGTGTCATCAATTCATTTTAGTAGTAATGTGATTTACTAGAGACCGATGTGATCTCACGCTAAGGCTCGGAAACGAGTTCGGGTAGTGCGGAGTGCACGCTTGTTGAGCTAACGAGTTATCGGCCGCAAATATGAAGCGGGGGTCAAGGGGATTGCGCCCCCTTGCGAGGTCGAGGGACGGAGCCCTTGCGGGGTTAAAGACAACCCTTCGGTTAATTCTGGATAAAGACACCCCTTCGGTTAATTCTGGATAAAGACACCCCTTCGGTGAATTCAAGATAAAGGCACCCCTTCAAGGTCAAACCGCTTCGACTTTGTACTTCTATAAATTGGAGGATTCGGTATCCTGAACTAAGACGAAAAATCTTACATCCTCTCTACTTTCTGATCTACATTCATAGTGCTTGAACTAGATTGCCCTCTTGGATTATCCCCGCAAGAAATTCGTGTAACCCAGGCATCATACAGGGTCGAATTATCTTGTTCGGAAAGTGTGACTACACGATCCATTGAAGTTTTCCAGTATTATCACCACCCTTATATTTACCAACATTGAATGTCTTCTATTCTTCCTTGGTAATTTTTGCAGTAACTTTATGAAGTGATTTCCTTAAGTTTATATAGCATTTTTCATGGTTACTGTTAAGGAAATCCCTTGCCCTTAGTTAGTGTGTAGATCTCGTTCTTTGATATGCTCCAAGAGTGTTCTTCAAGACTTACCAACCTTCTACATAGTTTCCAAACTGTAAATAATCTTCTTCCAAGTTTATTCTTTGCAGAATATTCTCTCAATCTTATTTCTTCTTAGTGATTTCATCCTCCCTTCTCGAGTCAACCAGTCAACCAACCCAGATTGTGGCTGGTTATTTTCTATCCGTCGAAAAATGTTTTTATCCGTCACTGAATACCGACGGATAGTATCCGTCGGTATTGTCCATCGGTATTCATCGAATTTCTTGTAGTGCTCGTAGCTGCTTCACAGTTGCTTGCAGATGTACGACTCATATTATCAATCCTAAGTGAAATCCCAAGTGAATATGAAATTTTGTTAAGAAAAGGGAAAATATACAATCTGGTTTTAAGTGATCAGGGATGTTGAGCCTAGTGTTTAGCTAACATGAGACTAAACATCGTACACCTGACACTTTTAGGACCATTTTCTTTTTAAATATGGAAGCATTTTTTTATAATTAATCAAAATGATAACATGCCATTAACAACATATTTGGTACACATAACTAGTTAATGACCCGTCGAGTTTCAACTGAATTAGAGAAAAAAACGATACCATATTATCTTATAAGTCGTCAAATAAGTAATTTTTGTAAACCATGTTTGTCATGTTATTATACTTTGAACTTTAATTTCCTGCTAATATGGTTTACGGTCCGACCTCTGGTAATTGGAGATTTAACCCAAAATGAGAGAGAACAAATATCTCAAAATAGAACCCATATAAACACATTCATTTTGTGCTTCATGTCTTCTTGATCCCCGACTCCAAAGGCATAGTTACTTCTTAATTTCATGCTTCACCTCAACATGCGGATGACCAAATATGCGAGATGTACTTGGCATTTCTTCAAGCAAATCATCTCACTATATAAACCAAATATTCTCCAATACCATCTACATTTTCAGACACAGCAACCAAAAATCAACTTTACAAGGAGCAAGAAATCAAGCCATGGCAGAGGATCCACAAGACGTAGCTGACCGTGAGCGCATCTTTAAGCGCTTTGATGCCAATGGCGATGGCAAGATCTCGGCTACAGAGCTCGGTGATGCACTCAAGGCGCTCGGTTCTGTCACCGCGGAGGAAGTCAAGCGCATGATGGACGAAATCGACACTGACGGAGATGGTCACATTTCGCACGAGGAGTTCATCACTTTCGCCAAGAAGAATACCGGATTAATCAAGGATGTCGCCAAGATATTCTAAGTTTTGTTCATCCAGTTCAACAATAAGGCAGGCAATATGAGTCTATGTTAGCTTTTTTCTCTCTTCTATTTTCATTTAGGAATGCGTTCTCTGAATTTAATAAACCGTGAACTAGCACAACAGCCGCGATTTAGTTACATTTTGAACAACTATTAGTCCACAGTCGGTGAAAATTTCATCAATCATGTTCTAGCACATGTTGATGCACATGACAGTGTTGCAGTGTCTTCAGGAAGAAAATTATTATACTGCACATGATGACACTTAAAGAGAATGAACTGGAATTATATATTCCAGATTCAGCCATTGCCATGCTGTGATGAATAAGATATACATTGACGACCAGATCAATATTTACAAGACTCAAAACTACATCTACCTTAACTTACATCTTCCGACTCAAAATGAACGATAAAAAACGACGAAAAGAGCTGTTCACCGGTATATAATTCATCATACTGACCATTGCTATAGATAACAGAACTTGCTAGTTTCTTTCCCATGTACACGCCTAAGAAAGAAAGAAAAAAAGCTCTTTCGGCAGGGGAATAAAAAGAACAGAACGAGAACGAAAACTGGGTTCAGGCTGTTTGAGTATCAGCGATTATCATCCTCTGCATCAACGCCTAACATGGCTAATGCGAAATAGTTCTTCATCTCACCCTTTGAACGCTGCATGTGCGAGTAAGATTCTGTCACATTAGATTTACCTGGCAAGATTGTGCTCCTTTTGCTTGAGCCTACGGGTTCTGTGGATCCTCCTAGTATTCTGACTATCTCGTTCATCCCAGGCCTACGTGACTCCTCATTTATTACGCAGGCAGATGCTGCCTGAACCATGCGAGAGATTTGATCTGTACTCTTCTCGGTGAAACTTACACGTGTATCAAGCAGTTTTTGTAGACTTCCTTGCTGCATTAGTGGCTTTGCCTATAAGTAACACGGTAAATATTATGTCAATACAAGATTTTAGCTGAAACAAGCCAACTAAGTCGAAATGAAAATACGATCACAAGATTAATCATCAACTTAGCCAGCACCGAAGTCGAACTATTGAACAAAATGTAGCGCAGAGACATACCCACGAAACTAAATTTTCTTCTCCAGGTCCTCGTTGCGGCTCAATTGGTTTCCTGCCAGTTAATAGTTCCAAGAGTACGACACCAAAGGCATAAACATCAGTTTTGTCCAAGACTTTCCCATGCTGGAAATATTCAGGAGCCAAGTACCTATGAAATCCAATATTTGGAGGAAAAATCAGTCTCAATTTACCACCAAACTAAGTTGTACGAGGAAACAAAATGGAAAAATGTGTTTACACAGAAATCGTACCCAAATGTGCCCTTAACAGTTTTGCACAGGAACGGCACTGATGGTGCAGGAGTCCAGGTTGCCAAGCCAAAATCACACAACTGTACAAATCATTAAGCATATTTAAAAATATACATTATTTAGCAAGGACAAAAAACATCTGTACTCGCCTACTTGGTAGGTAAAGATAACATGATCAAAAATATGTCTGTAGGAAGCTATACTGAAGTCTCATAATATTAAAGAAATTGCAGGTTTACACACCTTTGGAGTGTTTCTTGAGGAAAGAAGGATGTTTGAGGGCTTAATGTCCCTGTGAACAACACATCTCTCGGTTCCGTTATGTAAATAATCAATGGCCTCAGCGATTCCCATGGCAACCTTATACCTAGCGGACCACGGAAGTGCTGTACCGCCATTCCTTCCCTTCTTATCTGCAACGACAAGGATACAAAACGTTAATATAGACATTGTAAACACCGAGGCAAAGTTTGGATGTCATAGAAAGCAGCAACGGTTGAAAAGTAGAGAGCTGCAAAATTAGTGTTACATATGTTTCTAATGTTAGTAAAGGCGGGATTTTTTTTTCTTTCAGTTTCTAGTTTCTACCAACTTAAAGTTAGATGCGAACGCGAATATCTCCGTTTTCACTATAAATAAGCAGGAAGTGAGTATGCAAAAGAGAAAATACAAGGCGCACATGCATCAACAACAAATTGTAAGAAAGAAGAAAGCCATATTACCGTGCAAAAACCTCTCTAAGCTTCCCCCGGAAACAAATTTGTACACCAAAAACAAGCCTTCCTCAGCATCAAGACAAAATCCCACCAAAGGAACAATGTGAGGATTATGCAGAGAGCTAGCAATCATCAATTCCCTGCAGAACGCCTTCCAAGACTCCTTATCCTCCTTATCCAACCTTTTAATCGCAACACTAGTCCTCAGAAACCCAACCTTTCCTCTAAACACACAGCTCAATGCTCCTCTTCCCAGTACTCTTCCTACTCATTAAAATAAAACCAAACTCAGATAAGTGAGATTACACAAAAACGAACTAAAACTGCAAACACCGTGCACTACTCCAATGAAATGTTTAGGCCTCAAATTTTAAAAATTTCCACCGATAAAACCCTGTTTGGCACTCTGTTGCAGAACATATCTCAGAGTCTAAATTTAAAGTTTCAAGCACTCCCAAACCCAAATGTAGATCATAACAATAACTTTCAACATAAAAATGATAATAAATGGCAAACCCTGTTTACTAAGTTCTCCCTCACTCAGATAAACTGCATATATACGGCTCAACATTTCGAAACATTTCCACCAGAATTTTCACAGTTTCCATTCCATATCAAAGGAAAGAGCTCATATAACTTGATCACTTACTAAATACTAATCAATACTACTAACAAAAATCCAAAACACATCTCACAACCAAACTTCAATTAGGCCCATTACCAAGTTACCATTGCAGCAACAAAAACAAAAAACCAACAACTTACCATTGTAGTCAAAATCGAAAATTATTGACCGCAAAAATTCAAAACGTAACAATTACAATGGGACGGAGGGAGTATACCTTTGTGAAAATTTCTTGTAGCAGCAACGATATGAGAGTAGCTAAACCGAACCAAAGAATGAGCGACCGGAGAGATACTCCTCTCCAAAGACTGAATCCTCTTCCACTTCATCTCTTGCGATTTGGAATCCGTCAACAACCCATTATCCAAATTCACCATCAAAACAGTTGTAGCGGAACTACTACTCTTACTCACCGCCATCTTCTCCAGCTCAACCTGAGAACAGAAACTGAACCTAAACGACGAATGCACCGAGTGCGGCTCACCCGCACCACAAGGACCAGACTCCGCCAGCAACCAAGCCTTATTGTGATCCTCGCCGGCCCTCCTACGCCGGCGGTAGGGGATCACGCAACCTAACCCGAAATCCCATATCATCTTGTACAGTAATGACTTCAGTTTCACTTCTTGGCTTTGCTCTTGCTGCTCTTCACTTTCACTGGTTCTTGAAACACCCATTTTTTTTTTGACTTTTTTAATGGATCTCAAGAGAAAAAAGGTGAGAGAGAATTACGAAAACCCAGAAATGGAAAAGAGAGAAAAGGAGGAAAAGGGCTACTTTGCGTGATGGGAGTGTAGAGAATTTAGTACTCCTGCAGCGGAAATGTTGTATTGGTGAAGCTCTTGAGAAATGGGATTTTTATATTTTTTTTTTTATTTATATGAATTTGGAGAAGGAGAAGGGTGAGATTGATGAAGATGGAAGTAGTAGTGGGGTGGGTAGTTGGTGGTGGTTTGTGAGATTCTTGGTGTTACCGGTGAACAAGACAAGCCACAGCAACAACAGGACATACACTCCTTAGGAGAAGACAAAATCAGATTCCGTCTAGGTTATGAGATACGTTTAAGGAGGACTCTTCGAAAGAGTATTTTAGGCTTTTTTTAATTTAAGTCGAAGCTGAATGTTAATTTAAATGGGGCGAAATGGCTCTTTAAAATCGGAGCTAAACACTGCGTAGCTTACGAAAGAGTTTCTGATAAGCAAGATGAGCCGTGTTTGTTACTTTCATTGCTTGAAGTGAGTGCACTGTTTAAGTTTTATGGATAAGATGGGAAGGTTATGAAAGAGGAAACTGGAAGATGCTTGTTTGTTAGGCTATACATTTTAGGATTTTAGATACTTTTCCAGGCCTAGTGTAGTCTGAAAATTACTACAGTACTAGTCTTATTTCATACCGATTGGATAAGGTCATGGAGGAATAGCTGCAGTATTACGCGACCACACTGGTCTGGTGTTAGTTTGGGCTCGGAAAAGGATTAATTCGGCACTTACGGTTGAATCTGCTGAGGCTCAGGCAGCACGGTTGGCAATATGGCTTTCATCTCACTTGGGCCGTTCCCATCTCCTACTTGAAGGTGACTGTCTTCAAGTATACCACTATCTCTCTCAAATAAATCCTCCCAATTGTTCACACACCTTCTACCCTTATTCTTTCTTATTTATTTAACGTATATAATAAGAGAAAACCCGGCGCGTGGGAAGCGAGTGGAGGCTTTTCTCTTCATTTGTTTCTTTCTTCTTCTCACTGCCACTCCTCTCTTCACATTCCCTTTTCCCAAATCCATCTACCCATCTCTCAAACTATCTCCGATCCATCTACCCATCTCTCAACTACCTGCGATTCATTTTTTCTGTACTTTGGAGGTTTTCTTTGTGGTCTCGGTTGTCATCATCGTCTTGAGCTTCTTAGAGGCTTTGTCGATGGTGGATTTGTGGGATTTGTAGGAGGCGGTGCGGTAGAGGAGGAGCCAATATTTGGCTTTGCAGATGATGGCGGTGCAGAGTGAGATGGATATCACGGTGAGTCTGTCGGAGTATTTTAGGTCGGGGAATAGAGACGCCATTGGAGAAGACTTGGAGAGATCTAGAAGGTATTTATATTTGGTACTGAAAATTAGACTGGTAGTGATGATGAATGATGATGATCGATCGATAATACTCAACCCCCTTTTGGTATTTTTTTTTTTGTATTGTTCTGTTCTTTTACTTTTCTTTATATTGTCTTTTTATGGCTCAAATAGTGGTGATGCAAAATCTTTGTGATTTATTCACACGACTACAAAGTATATTTTGGTTAAACGATCCCTAGGGAACGGAGATAGTTTGGTGGAAATATTGTAGTATATCTGAGAATATGTTCTTGAGCTTCAAGTGAAGTCAGTACAATCATGATTTAGTGTTGATGTTCATAATATAATTACACAACTTTATAAAATTTTGTGAAGAAAGGTGCATTTTACCAGTTTAACTGATAATTCATAATGACCCAGAGTTGGTCATAATAATGTAGTAATATTGTGCATTATTCGAGTTTTATCATCTCTTCGTTGTTAACTTTAATGATCTAGATATGTAGATTAAGCTATTATTGGTGGAAGGCTGCAACCTAGAGTGATTGAGCAGTTTAGATTTCAAAAGTATAATGAGTGCTTTATCGTTGAGGTGATCGTATCACCAGGTCATCCTTTTGCTCTGTTACTAAACTTCAGTCTATAATGAGTGAAACCCTAGACAGAGTTCTTCTCCATGATGCAGGTTTAGGAGGAAAGGAAAAGAAACGAAAACCGTACTGGTTGATTGACTGAGCAGGAAAGTTGGCGTCTCTGGATGGTCCTATCGCAGGCAATTGTCTGCCAACTCTGGGGCGGGGCAAACTGGTGGATTTGCTACTTTCTGAAGGTCTTTCTTCAGATTTCTACAAACTCTCAGTTTCGACTCTGTCACAGTCACTGGCTCAGTATTCCGCTGCCATTATCCAGTTTCCGTTAAGTGATGGGGCTTTATTGAGGTCTTGTCTAGAATCATCTCGGTTATAATTTCATCAGAAACCGCCCTTCCCGGCTACAGATATTCTTCACCCTGATGACTCAAGGGAGCGGTGTAAGACATCTTGTTATCGTGCAGATACTCAAATGTGGCAAGAGACACTTGACTTCAGGCCTGGGCTTGCCTGGCCTGAAGTTTAATCACAGGATATTTAACTGGTGAAATGGTTGTACGGTCTATAAGATGGATCCTTGAGAAGATCGAATGATCCAGAAAATTAATCTTTAATTCATGGAGGTAATTTTCTCTTTTACTTTTGTTCATATGTTCACAGAGAGTTATACCAAATGTTAACCTGAGGTCTTGTTGGACCGTTGTTGTTACTACTTGCTAATTTTAATGTGTCATTTTGGCCGCTGTTTTTAGACTACGATTTTACCTATTAAAATTTAAACTCATAGTTTTGGTCCAGGTTTGCATACTGTGATATTGTCATAGAAATTATTATTTTCTAATTAAGCATGCACCCCATCCATAACTGTAGTGGGGTGCTTACGGGCTTGTCGGGTTACATGTCTTGAGTGTATCTCTGTTTGAATGGTTTTGGTGTATCAAGTAGATTAGCGGGTGTGCAAGGCTTTTGCACTGTCCCTGTAGTTGATGCTATGTATACTTGTAATTGGTTTGTTTATCTTTTATAATGAAATCTTATGGCTGCTTCCAAAATTAAAAAAAAAAACCATGAATATGATTATTTTTTCTATTTAATTAGTTTATATCTTAAATTATTTCTTTACACTTACCAATGTGTGGCAATTTACTTTGAGATGAATATGGAACTCTATGTGTTACTGGTTTGTGAAACGAATAAAAATGGAGACTAGTGTAGGACCTGTAGGATGTAAGTTATTATCTAGATGTTGAGATTGTGCTACTCTGAAAGGTTAAAAGTTGTTAGAATGGAGTCCTGCTCTCGTTCTGTAGGCGGAGCGAATAAGCTCTTTCAAAGATAAATATATTACTTCAGTTATGTGGTCTTGCTTGCTTAGATAGTGAATTGTTCAAGGAAATGCAATTTATTATATCTAAAGGAGAAAGGTGTGATTATACATTTGTTATGATACTTGAGATTGAAAACATGCTGCAAGAGCAAGTTGGATCGAAAACTTTCATGGAGAAAAGAAAATTGGTGCATGTCAAAAGATGAACGTGAAACTAAAATTTCAAGATTGGACTATTCAGATACATGGCACCAAGTACGCCCGCCGTGGAAGAGGTATTTTCTTGCACCTGCTCGACGGAATTATTCTTTTTTCCTTTTCTGATGTGCTGATACGGATCGGAAGGGACAAAAAGAAAGCAGGCCGCGTTGAATTTAATGGAACACGGTAAGAGGGAGCGAGTTGCACCTTTTGAAAAATACATGGGGTAAATAGCCATTAAAATAATATAGGGGATTAATTTTTTAGTAAGACTTACGGTAGTTAGGTTCCATTCAATTCGACTGAGAGTTTCTGAACTGAATTTAACTGAACTGAATGAAGCTGAACTGATCTTAACTGAATGAACCTGAACTGAACTGAATTAAAGTACAAATTTGAACTAAGCAAACCTGAACTGAACTTAATTGAACTGAATGGACCTGAACTAAACTGAATTGACTGGACCTAAACTGAAATAAACTTAATTTAACAAAAAATAAGATGAACTGAATAGAGCCTTACATTATTCTATTTAATATTGAATCACTCAAATTAAAAAAAAGACTTACCGGAGTTAAGTTGCCAAAAACTCCAAAGTTCATTTAGTTAAATGAACACCTAATCATGCATTCATGCTCATGTTCATGATCCACAATGGTGAACTATGGTGAATTGGATTTACAACATTGCGGAATCTACTCAAATTATTTAAAGGTAGCTATGTTTAAGGTCATGTTTAGTTCACTTTAAGTTCAGTTGTGTTTATTTCAATTTAGATCCTTTCAGTTCAGTCCTTACCATTCAAGAGGTACCAATTCCCAATTAAATAGTGTTTTGCAATGACAATCAACAAAGCGCAAGGACACTCTAGACAAAGTGGGCATATATTTGTCGGAGTCAGTATTCTCTCATGGATAGCTGTATGTTGCACTATCAAGGGCTCGAACATCGAGTTCAATAAGGGTTTAATAAAACCACCTACAGTGGACCATAAAGAACACACCAACACAAAGAACGTCGTCTACGAAGGAATCCTAAAACAGTATGAGTGACGACCACATATATTGCATTTTATTTTTCGATGTATGATTAAATATTCATAAATTTTTAGTTAATAATAATTTTTACTTTCTACATAAGCAATATCAATACTTCTGCATAAATACAACAACAAGTAAACAAAAAAAAAGAAATTATAAATAAAATACTTTAAAAAATCGCTTGTCACACGTATGTGTGACACGCTTTTTCTAGTTA
>JAQRGC011914433.1:0-21274 GCA_028659135.1 Plantago lanceolata
AAAACTTAAACATCTTAAATAAAAAAATGGAGGGAGTACTAATTCCAAGACATTTGCGTTTGTATATAGAGAAACCAACGAAGCCGTTGATGCACTAGCTAAGTCTGCAAGTGCTCGTACTTTTGGAAGAACATATCTAAGCGATTCTCTACATTTTGTGTGGGATGAATGCCCAAAATGGCTCAAGACTTTTATTTAGATTTCCATCTTTTATTTTCAGAACTCTGTTTTAGTTCATTTGTACTGCACAGTGCACACTATGCTTTTGCCCGCACTTTATTTCGTTTAAGTAATGAAATTCCATCTTTTCGAAAATAAAAAGACATTTGCGTTCTAGACTTCTAGCTCTTATATCGTATGAGTTTAGTTCTGAATCGATTATAAATTTATTTATCGATAAAGGAGTTTGAGTCGATGGACATGCCGGCTAAATTAGTACTCCATTGAAACTTATATGTTGAGTCGAAAAACCACCTAGAATCAAAGTCATTTAAAATTTAATACCAATACCATCATCGATTGTCATCGAATCCACAATAATGGAGATGGCATGCATGGAATAAAATATTTGAAAAGTGAGGATTTGTCCAGATTCTAGGAAGACAGTTTTAAAGTCATAGGTTGATAAGATAGAAGAGAAAAGAATTTGATTAGATTTGTGTAAGTTTATTCTTCTTTAGTGTGGAATCATTAATTAAGTATCTTAGGCACACCATTTGTTGCATTGAATGGTCGATGTAGACCTGTATTATTACAATATATAGACTATATTATTAGATTCATACTATTAAAACTTACTTATAAAACTGGTTTAAACTATGTCACACACAACACAATTAATGAAGGTAGGGTCGGGCCGTATCTATTTCGCCAAATTTCTTGGACAAATGATTGTGTGTACATGATGGGGAGGAGCAACAAGTTTCTAACTACTTTGCTTGTAAGTTTTAAGGAACGGTTTTCTTTTTTGGTACGTTAGGCTTCGAACAAGACTTGTACTTCTCGTAGTTTAGGAAGGATTAGTGTATGAATCAAAACGATATTCACTTTTTAACTGAATTTAAAGTGTATTGAAGTCGTCCTTCCGTGTTATTAGGAAGGACAAGTATTTTATGAGATGAACTTACATGGCACAAGTCCATTACGCTAGTGGGCTGGGAAACTGAGTGTAGCCAAGTTCTATGAGAGTTCCTTTGGGCCTGTTAATAAAACTAGGTGATATTATTTTTGATGCAATTGCAAATTTGCAATCTTAAGGCATGATTGGTACAAACTACGGATGGAACACGGTCAAAGGCTCAAAACACGTTCGGAGGTGCCCGAGCACAAAACTCATGTAAAAAGAGATGAATTCTCATGTAAACCGGGTCTATAGATTCATGGTGGATCTCGTGTCTTGGCAGTTGGAATGCACATTCGAAACATGAACAAGTTAAACATGCCACTCTGATTTCTTGATGTTTCTCACCAAATAGAAACCTCTGACTTAATAAATTGCCAAACTTGCCTATCATTTCAATACAAGAGTAATCTGCTACAGGAATTTAAGGAATTTCTATTTTGTACCCAAACCAAAGTCATTTTTACTAGATTTCAATGGATCAAGGAAAGTAATGGTTCATAGTTCATACTGATACCTGAAAGACAATGCACCCAAAGCTCAACGTTCCGGACAGTGACGTATTGCCCCTGATCGATTGGACGACTCTGGCTATCGCGGTGCACATACAACTGGCCATGGCTGTGATTTGGGTTTACGGAAGAGGAGAAACCGATGTTAATGTCTTTTGGGTGCATATTACAGAACGAACCTGTATTTCCAGGCGTTATGAAGCAGTTCAGTAATCGATGAACAGACGTTCTTGAAGAATGCTACAAGTTGTAGGAGCGGTATTGGCAAGCGAATCGGTATATGCCAAAAACAAAAAACAGAAAAAATAAAAACAGCCTAAGTAAATTTACCGAACTGGACTACCACGCACCTACCACCAAACAGACTTAAACTGACCATAGTAAGAACTGACAGTGAGTGCACCTTGTTCCATTGAGTGCAGTGACTTTTCCAAATGAAAAACCCTAGCTAGGACCATCACTTCTTGAGTATCTAGTCTTAAACTCATTCCATACTTCAAGTGCAGAGGTCAAGCACAACACACTATTTCTTATCTCAGCAGTGCAAGAATTGATCAACCAAATCAAGTCTAAATCATTTGCTCTTTCCCAGAATTTGAACAAAGCGGGCGATTCAACAGGATTAGGCATAGAAATTGAACCGTCTATGAAGCCAATCTTGTTCTTGACAGAGAGTTGCATGTGTATGGCTTTGCACAAGGCTGGATAGTTGGCACCATTGAGCGGTTCCAACACCATGCTAACACCTGGCTGATCAGAAGGATGAAGAAAGTACGGCGATCATCTGCAACGCTGTTCGGCAATTGAGTATCAGAGTGGCGGTTACTGGCCTGGTTGTGTCATCGTCGACATTGTCAGCGCCATTGGTAACTGGAACGAAATTGGGATCCATTTTGACAGAAACGAACCTTCAATCTGAGTCGATTGAGTAAACGAATGGAAGCGAAACTGAATCGAAATCAATTACAGTGGACTTTAGAGAATTGATCTTCAATCTCAGAAAATCTAGAAGTGAAGATTGATACAGCTAACTCCTAACTAACTTTCCCTCTTTGGGAATGTACAACTTATTTTGCTAACTGTACAACTCGACTTTAGACTTTAGTAGTACAAAATGAGCTTAATTGCTCTGTTTCTTCTGTAGCTATTTTGCATTTCTTTCTACATTTGCTTGCTGATTGATCACATCTAGGAAGGACAAGTCTTCTGAGAGATTATAACTCCAGTCCCCTCAGGCCGCATCAGAGTACATGGCACAAGTCGATTACGCTAGTGGGCCGGGAAACTTAGTGTAGCCAAGTTCTATGAGAGTTCCTTTGGGCCTGTTGATAAAACCAGGTGAGATTTTTGATGCAATTGCAATCTTTATTCTTAGGCATTACCGGAAAAACAATAAATTCTTATGTAAACCGGGTCTATAGATTCATTGTGGGCGACTGGGCGTGGATCTAGCTTGTGTCTTGGAAGTTGGAATGCACATTCGAAACATGAACAAGTTAAACATGCCACTATGATTACATTGCTAAACTTGCCTATCATTTCAATACAACTACAAGAGTAATCTGCTACAGGAATTTAAAGAATTTTAATTTTGTATTGTACCCAAACTCATTTTTAGAACTCAAAACGGATCAAGGAAAGTAATGGTTCATAATTCATACTGATACTTGAACAATGCAGACGCACCTGCAGCCAAAGCTCTACGTTCCGGACAATGACATACGTATTGCCCCTGATCGATAGGACTCTCTGGCTATCGTATGAATGTGTTTGAAGCGGTGCACATACATCTGGCCGTGGCTGTGATTTGGGTTTACGGAAGAAGAGAAACAGACGCTATGTCTTTTGGGTACATATTACAGAACAAACCTGTTATTTCCTGGTATGAAGTGGTTCAGCAATAAAAATCTATCGATGAACAGACGTTCTTGAAGAATACTACGAGCTGTAGGAGCGATATGGGCAAGCGAATCAGGGTATGCCAAAAATAAAAAAACAGCCAAGTAAATTTACAGAACCGGACTATCACTTCATCATCATCATGAATGTATAATAATTTGTACAACAAGAGCTGAACATTACAGTACTTGGAAAACATACAACAATTTATTCATCCACAACGGAGCAAGCAGCAATTTATTAATTCATGCAAATCAAACTCCACTTGAATATGCAAAAAGTCATAAAGAAAATTACAGAACCAACAATGGGAAATAGAATGGCTTACGTAGCCAGCCACCAGTTCAAAAGACTACGTACAATGCATCATGGATGATCATCCGCGTCCCACCTCCCACCTGTTAATAATGAACAATCAACGCAAACGACAATGAGCACTACGTGATACATACACTGATAGAAACGGAGAGATGGATGAACAAAGTACATGGATCGGATCCAATTGACAGCTCTAAATGGAGCTAGGGATGAAATTTAAAATTAGGCAGATGGAAATGATAGACAGACAGACAGACTAATTTGTTACCTCTTTGTCTAGTTCGAACTTGAAGGCTGTCATTGCCTTCATTATACTGCTCTTCCCGGATTTGTCTTGCTGAGGCGACTACATCCGCAGAACATCCATCTATTTCCATGATTTCCAGTGTCGGAATATCTCCAATGCATGACGGGATCTCCTCCAGACGGTAACAGCCTCGAATGACCAGGCGCTTTAGTTGTGGAAAGTGGGTATCCTCAGTAATCCATCGGACTAGAGAGTCTACGTCAAATTCCAGAAATTGTAGCGAGGGAAACTTATACTCGCGAGTCACCCACTCCCATGCAGGATGATGAGCACGACAGCGTTTTAGCTTAAGCACTTGAAGATATGGCAAGTCACTAATATGCCTCATCGATATGTTATGTAGAACGCAACTGAACAGAGTCAATTTTGTTATGAAGGGTGGAAAAATGAATGCATCTGAGAACATCTTTACTGTAGAAATCTTCAAACATTCAAGTTTATCCAGACCGGAGAGATCAAAAAATCTATCATACAGGGCTAACTTTCTTATGTTGGGAACTCTTCGAACCAAATCTGTCACTATTACTCGCACCCCAGAGAGCGTTTCTAGCTTTTCCAACACAAAATAGAAATTATCCCGGCCAACCACTCTAATAAGTTTGAAATGTCTGAGTTTTCGCAATTTCCATAAATCAGATGGTATATCGAAGTCATCGGGTGTACCAATTCTTGTGGATCCATCACTTGTGGAAGAACTACCAATTAGTATGGATATGCCCGGAGAAAAGATCAATGTTTCTAGATTATACAATCTGGAAATTGGTGAAGGAAAGCTATTGCAATGGAGCCACAAGTAGCGGATGTTAACCAGATTAAGCAACTCTCTTGGGAATTCAGGCAGATACATTGTAGGTGCATCCAACACCTTAATCAACCGTGATGTTCTTAGCAACTGACATACGTTATCATATAGTAATACTTCATTATCTATGGCCTGGTAACCCTCTCTATCCATAAAGAAACTTTCTTCGTTAAAAACCAATACACGTCTCAAGCTCTGAGATTGACCGTTCAGAGAGTTCCCATACTTGACACAAACAACGAACTTTTCTTCATCAGCTTTCCGGATGCATTGATCCCTCACGAAATCATGTATGACATAGATTTTCACTTTCCCATTGGACTTCCATTTGCTCACCAACAAAAGATTTCTGTTTGCCAGAGCTTCCAGGTATTCCTCTGCAGCTTCTTCCGGTGTTTCATTTCCAATTGGCTTCAAGAAATTTTCAGCTGCCAATAACCTCTTGATTCTGGAAACTCGAACCTCAGTACCTTTTGGAAAAGCTCCAATGTAGAGCAAGCACGGCCTCAGATGATGTGGCAGATGGTCATAACTCAAAGAGAAAATCTTTGAGAATCGCTCATCTACGTGTGATAGAGCTGTTCTAATGTCATCTGAAACACGCTTCCAGAATGCCTTTGTTTGGTTGGACGCCGAGAGGAGTCCACTGATCACTGTAATTGCTAGAGGAAGACCATTGCAGCTGTTGGAAATTACTCTCCCGAATCTTGCCAGTTCAGGATCAAGGCCTTCCCCTTTACCAGGCAATTTATCACGAAACAAATCCCAACTTTCAACTTCATCTAGAAGGTGCATCTGGTGGTGGGGACTCGACGAGTTAACATAGTTAGCCACGTCTAATTCTCTAGTGGTTAACATGATTCTACTTTGATTGTTCCTATCCGGAAAGAATGCACGTATTGTGTTCCATAATTCAGTATCCCATACATCATCCAACACAATTAAGTACCTTCTACCGAACAAATTTTGGTATAACGTTTGTCCCAGGTAATGCACTTCCATGTCAAGGAAATTACTGGCTGGTACACCAATTAGACTACAACTTAGAAGAGTCGAAAGAATTGCTTTGACATCATAATCTTGTGATATAGTAGCCCATGCAACACAATCAAAATGGGACACTATTAGTGGATCAACATAAAGTTTTTTGGCAAGAGTAGTCTTACCAATTCCCCCCATTCCAACAATTGGAATGAACTTGAGTTCCCTTTCATATCCAGTCAGGCGATCCTGCAACTGCCGTACGTCTTCGCCAAGCCCCACCACTGTGTCTCGTGTATCCTGGTCAGGCACAAATGATGAAACCACACCAAATGAACTTGCTGGGGTTGGATACTTTATCTTCCGTGCTTTTTTTATCAAGGAATCAAATTTTCTAATCACTTTCTGCAATTCTTGCTGTAGAAGAGAACCTTTCACTTTTTTGTCCGCAAAGTAAGACCACAACCATGAGAGTGTGGAGGTCTGAGTCTGAAGTTGTCTGCTATGCCTAGTCACCTGAGTAACTCCATACAGAAGAGCAAAATCGAGTAAGTCTTCTACAGCTTGCGACGCCTGTATGAGTTCAATCTGCAAGAACTTTAGTGTTTTGTAGATTGGCAGGGGAAGGTTTTCAAGAATCTGTTGCAAAGTAGTGACTCTTTCCAACAGATATTGAAGCTGTTCCTTCTCAGTGTCATCAAAATGATCACGCCGTGGATCAGGAAGCAGGATTTGGTGAATGGCATGTATAAGGGACTGTAGATTATAGGCCATTATTATGGATATCTATGAACAAGGAAATAAGACGGGTCTGTAATTCTGACGATTCAGAAGAAGAAAGATGAAGCAATATTATGCATAAACAAGATTAGAAGTATGAATGGTTGCAGTTTTGCAAGACAGTTATGATCAATGATGATTGAAGAAGTATCATCTACATTTCTCCGAAGTGACAGAACATTTAAAAACATATCCAATTCATTCAAAAAAAAAGTTGAAATCGCAACACTCCAAAATTTTGTGCGCGTTCAAGCCTAATTTATTCAATTTGGTTTGGTTTTATTTCTTAATTTTATCTGACCCAGTCATTATTCAACAAGATGACATGACAACTATATGTAAATAAATACAAGAAAAGTTTGATTACCTCATGAGGTGCCTATCAAGTGAAGAAGCAGACAAGAGGGCTCTGTCTCAGCCCTCATCAGAAGATACGAAATAATCTTATCAACCGGCCTTCTTGAAAACCTGCATTTTTTAAAACCGGACGAAAGAGCTTCTGCCATTCCATATAGTTGCGAAAATTGCAGATCCTGGTTGTCCTTAATTCCGATATTGATCGCTCTGGAAACTGCTTGTTTTCCTACATATATGTCATCATCATCATCTATTTCTCACAACACTGCTCTTCATGAATTTGGACTTGTATTTTCTTGAAATTTTGTCCGCCTGTTTGGATCAGTTCATACTTGCATTCACTTTATATTTCCTGGTTTTTTATTCAAAAAACAAAAAAAGAAAGTAAGACAATATTTCTAATAACATGAACAAGAACGGTTTGAGTGCGTATACATGTTAGTTCCTGTTTGCAAAATGATTCTGATTATGAGAATTGCTAAAAAAATAGAAACTTACCTTTACCAGCTGATTCAAGATTATGTTGCCAGAACGACAGAACCAAGCTGATACCCAGTCAAAGAATAACTGTGATAAAAAAATTAATCCAGTTTGCACGAAAGCAACTCAAGGGTTGACATTTATCATTTTCATTTCTTCGAAGTGATTGAACATTTGAAAAATACATACTGGATTTCTAAGAAGTGATGGAGGGAGTAAGTACGTAATAAGTGTTATCTGGAAACTTTCACACACCGTGACATCAAACATACAAAATTCAGCTTCCTTTGTTTACCAACAAGCAGTCGAATTTACCTAAGCACCGACGAAACAAAGATGAAAGGCAGATAAGAAAAGTAAAAATAAAGCAAACAGGGAAAGAGAACATGGCAAAAAGGAACCTCCCCCAGTCTTGACGAACTGTGTGAATTCAGTCCTCGAACACGTATAATTCACCGTTCCGGTCACATAAATCTCTGCCAAATCATATCCAACTATCCCCCAACTCATCACACACGCATGCATGGGCATGGCAACCTTGTCTTGGAGGGAAACTAAGAAATTTTTACAACATTTTCTCTGGGGCATTTTTACAAACAGCTTGTATGTTTGATTCTTGGGGACCATATTATAATATGCCATTATCTCTCTACCATACAAACTCAACTGCAATTAGGTAGGTAATCAAAGAGCCCATTTGCTATGGGTTTTCGATCTTAGGGACCATTTGGAAGTTGATTTTGAAATTGAATATTTTTGTTTTTTTTATAAAAGTTGAGTTTCTTTTCCTGAAGGTTAAGGTTTCGGATTGAATTTTTAAAAACGAGATAGTCTACTAAACAAGCGGTTTTTCTTGTAATATAGGAAATGCATGTCTTTCCCGAGAATTTATGATTTTTGATTATAAATGATGTATGTAAATATGATTTTGGTAGATTTATGATTAGAATTTAGAACGAATGCCCTCGGATTTCATTATCAAGAAGTTATCCACGGCTTCATAGACTAATTTGTCCTTACACATTATTAATTCGCCAGCCCACTTGTGGAACCTCAATAACCACTAGCTTGTTAGCTAAATGGCAATTGGTACATAACTTTTATCCGTTGAGCGACGACATTTCCACTCGACACCATCAGATCACAATAGATTAAGACGATAAAAATCATGAACATTCCAGTATGGACGCTAGAAATAGTCTTTAAATTGATTACGTTCTTCGGTTCTTTCTTTTGATAATTTTTGTCACAATTTTACTGTGGGTCTTATCATTAAACCAACCATCATACTCATTACACAAAACTTTTCAAAAAATATTTTAAAACTAAACGTAAACGATCTAAAAAACGGATGCGTGAATATATATCTATATTCCGAAACAAAATTAGTCAAATGCCATTCCAAGAAGAAAAAAACGTGCATACCAATAGTCCTATGCACACACAACATAGCCTACAAGTCTACAACATACTCTAATGATTAATTAGTTCCTTTTACACACATTTAACTTTGAATGAATACACAATTGAATTGAAATTCAAACTTTCAAAAGTCTCACAATTCATAACGTATTACTAACAACTGCATTAACAATTAAATGTTGCACACAATTAAAAGCAAGCGGCGAGTCAAAATTTTAAAACTTTATTTGCACAAAAACAAAAGTCACACCAAATGCCCCCGCATATTCCGCACCCCACCTAATAACTCCGGACCTATTTTCGTCATTCCCCATACAAATTTGCGTTACAGCTTCTACAGCCGTCCGATGAGACTTGATGATGAAATCGACGGCCCGGATGCGAAGTCTAACTGACCACAAGTACGAAAAAAGATCAAAAGGGAAATAGTAAGAAATTTGGTCGGAATCAAGCAATCATTATTGTGCCCTCAATGTTTTGACCATACAAAATTATAAATAAATCTCTGTCATTTTTAGTTTGGTTATTTGCATTTCGGTGCTAATCTAATCGCATATTGTACTTTTATCCCCGAACTATTAAAAGTTATTTAGAGTCTCGAGTCTCGAGTCCCGACAACAGTTTCATGACTTGCTAAATGTAACTAAAACTGGTTTTACAAACTTTAATGGCAGGGTCTATGTTCGTGGTGTGACTAGCACACGTAGAAACCGTGGAAGTACACTTGTCGCATTTTTAGAATCGGACAAATAGTGTTTGATATGAGAGGCTATTCAATTCCAACTACAAGATGTTGGTATGAACAAATTAACATCGCTCTTAATGTTTCTTGAAAAACGATATCAAATATCAGTTCACCCATGTTATGTCAATTTAGAATAATATTCATGAGCTTGCACTTCCCAACCTAACTAGTTCTAAATTCTAATCATATATTCATATTGGAGTAGCATATATCTAAAAAGTAAGAAAGATAAGATTAGAGTAGGTGTGAATTGTGATTGTTTCAAGATGAGGATTCCTTCCAATTTAGCAAAAGAGACAATAATACAATTAGACTGAGAGTTTCTGAACTAAACTGAACTGAATTGAATGAATTTGAACTGAACTTAAACTGAATTGAAGTATAAATTTAAACTAAACAAATCTGAACTGAACTGAATTGAACTGAAATCAAGGTGAACAAATCTGAACATAGACTTAGGCTCTGTTCTTTTCGTCTGAACAGAACTGAACAGAACAGAACTGAAGAGAACTGAAGTGCAGTACAAATTATAACTAAGTATGACTGAACTGAACTGAACTGAAAATAATGAGTTTTCAGATGAAAAGAACAGAGCCTTAGTAGTAGTACTTGTTGCGATTATATTACATCATTACGATTTACAATTCACGACATAAACGCGAACAGTCTAATAATAATACATTTGGCAACAAGGTGCAAAAAAGGTAAAATATAGGGACTAGAATGCAATAAATCCTCTCCTCTGAAATCTCTATTGCTGGCTTTTTTGTCTTCTCATTTTCTCATTCATTGATTCATTTTCCATTTTCTTTCTTTCTTTTTCAGGTTCTTGTTCTCTGTGTATTTCTTCTCTCCATTTTCTTTTCCTCTTTCCTCTTGGCTTCTCATTGCCATTGAATAATCCTCTCTCTCTGAGCAGTGATTCATTGAGAAGCTGGGAAAGGGGAACAAGGGATCATCATCATCATCATCATTTTCTCTTTCAAAAACAAACAACCAAACAACATGAATATGATGCGTCGTCTCAAAAGCATTGCTTCTGGTCGAACCTCCATCTCAGATCCTGTATGTACCTACCTTTATCTCTCCCTCCTGTTATTTTCTGTCATTTCGAGTTTTCTTTTCGTTTTGATTGATTGATTTAATCAGGGCGGACCCAGGATTTAAAGTTCGTGTCGAAATTTTGAATTATTATATAAGAAAGTAACTTATCTTTTTTAGGTGGGGACGCCCCACAATGCCCGTCCCGGAATTGAATTGTTTAGAATTTTATGTGTAATGGCATAAATAACATAATCATCATGTACTGTAGTAGTATCTTTTTAGGTGGGGGGACTTGACTTCCCACAATGCCCGCCCCTGGATTCGATTGTTTCGATTTTGATGTGTTGGCATGATCATGTTATCTAGCTGTTTGATTGCAGAATGTGAAATTTGTTTTGTAGCATCTGTTTACATTTGTTATGCTGTTTTTTTTTTGTTTGGAAGCGGCAAAGCGAGGATTAATAATGGTTCCTCATTTACCCTCGAGGACTCGAACCCCCAACCTAATGGTTGGAGGAGAAGCGTCTTACTAACTGAGATGCGCTTCATTGTCATTATGCTGCTTTTTTGGTACCTATTTTTAGTTTCGTTGGTGGATAGTTGACATCATTTGAGAGAGGGGGGGGGTGTGGAGTTTAATAATGAGAAATTGATGTCATTTGTGGGATTTGGTTGGTTACATGATATGGAGGATGCTGATATTGTACTGTAGGGGTCTAGTTGCAGTAGTGTAAGTTTTCTTTGTTGTTATGATTGTTGCGCGGGGAGGGAAAAGGGAAGATTGTATGTTGTAAGTGCCCTCTAGGTTCTGATGGATAGGGGAGCCGGGAAGAGTACGTTGCTTATGTTTGCATTTCCGCTAGGAGGCGGGGTTTAAGGTCTTGCCTGTATACCTTGCACATGTAGTGAATAATAACCAATTTATCAATGTTTACGTTTTAGTGCTCAAGTTGTGTGTCTTCGTTGATTTAGCTTTATTTTCTGGCATATTTGTCCGGTTCTGCTTTGCTGTTTTCGTTCATGTAATTCCACGAAAAGAAAGGGAAAAAAGGGAATGTATTTTTTAACATGAAATGGAAGCCAAAATTCTTGTATATGGAGACACGACACTAAACTTCGATCAATTTGTTGTAGAGTGGTGACCCTGGCATTAAAAGGGCGAAGATGGACCTAGATACAGATCAAAATGTTTCCTCTGAAGTAGAGGGGAGAGGAAGTTCTTCTAGGTCCCTCGATGTTGGATCTAATTCTTCTAGAGCTGTTGCAAGTACGTCACGTGTACATCGTGGACCTGATAGTTCTGGTTATGAAGAGCTTCCTAAAGAAATGCTTCACATGAAAATTAGAGACAACAAATCGGTAAACCATGAAGACAATATCAAGGTTCATTTTTGGATCTCTTCGCTTTATCATTCCTACAAATGTTAATTATGAATATGAATTATAGCTAACAATCTATCAACAGAACTGTCTCAATTTCTCTTACTGAACATCTTGTTTGTCGACTGTAAACTTTTGGCCAGGACGTTGAGCCAACTGTTGTTAGTGGCCATGGCACTGAAACTGGTCAAATAGTCGTCACCTCCATTGGTGGAAAGAATGGACAACCGAAACAGGTGAAAAGCTGAAGATTACTAGCTAAATGTTGCAGTCTTGCTTAACTTGGATCCACATTTCGGGCTCTAAACTTATTCTGTGCTTCTTATGTAAATATATAATGTGTTATTATACGTAGTATGATTTGGTTCTGAGTCCTTCATTTCTTTCCTCAGACTGTGTCTTATATGGCGGAGCGTGTGGTTGGCACTGGTTCATTCGGAGTTGTCTTTCAGGTAATGCAATCGAAACACTATGCTGAGTCCTGTCTGGTATTTCTCTAATTTTAATCAGGTACATGGCTCAGATAAAGCACAAAAACTGATGGACTTTTTTATTCTTGTTCTTTTTTCTTTGCTTTGTTCCTTACCTATCACCAGGCCAAATGCCTCGAGACCGGTGAATCAGTTGCTATAAAGAAAGTTCTGCAGGACAAAAGGTATAAGAACAGAGAACTGCAGATAATGCGGTTACTTAACCATCCTAACGTAGTTCAGATGAAGCATTGTTTCTATTCAACTACTGAAAAGAACGAGATTTACCTCAACCTGGTCTTGGAGTATGTGTCCGAAACTGTTTACCGAGCTTCGAGACAGTATACAAGAGTGAACCAGTACCCACCTATCATTCACGTGCAGCTCTATACATACCAGGTACACAATAAAGCCGCTAATACAATTTGCTTTGCTCGTGCTGCTTTTACTACATAAGTGGCCTCATACTGGGCATTTAGATAGTTTGGTCACATAGCACCTTCCTGTAGCCGCTTTTAATGATTTTTCCTTCTGCATTTCAGATCTGCCGAGCACTGAATTACATACACCGTGTTATTGGTGTATGTCATCGTGATATTAAACCACAGAATCTACTGGTATGGTTCTTTCTCTCCACTTTCCGGTAAACTTTGTGTTGTTTCTGTTTTATGGTTGTAAAGCTAAGATGCAATGTTTGCTGCAGGTCAATCCTCACACACAGCAGCTTAAAGTTTGCGATTTTGGCAGTGCAAAGATGTTGGTTCCAGGAGAACCAAATATAGCATACATTTGCTCTCGATACTATAGAGCACCGGAACTGATATTTGGCGCTACAGAATACACATCTGCCATTGATATGTGGTCTGCAGGCTGTGTGATGGCTGAACTTCTTCTAGGACAGGTCGGTTCACGTTAAATTTCTTTAGTTTGCAAACTTATTCCGTCTCTCTTTTGTACGTTGTTCATTATCTGTTCTGATCCTTATTCGAACATCTACAGCCTCTCTTTCCTGGAGAAAGCAGTGTTGACCAACTTGTTGAAATAATTAAGGTACAAAACATTTAACTCTTCTTTATTCAAGCATTTCATTTCTTCACAAGCTTATACGTTTTATTTTGATGTGGTTACCTCAGGTCTTGGGAACGCCAACCAGAGAGGAAATCAAGTGCATGAATCCGAATTATAGCGAATTCAAGTTTCCGCAAATCAAAGCCCACCCTTGGCACAAGGTTTGTAAAGAACTTGAACTGCATTAATTGCTGTAATGATGTACATGTCATAGAAATAGTATAAAAGATATAACCAAGTATGTTTTCAGGTGTTTCATCGGAGAATGCCAGCTGAAGCAGTGGATCTTGTCTCGAGGTTGCTCCAGTATTCACCCACTCTACGCTGTACTGCTGTAAGTTATTCTCTGTTATCTCTAGATAGATGTATCGCCATTCTGCGTGCTTTCATACACAACGACGCTTAGAACTTACTTCACGAGCAACACTTGGACTGGGTGGCTAACATCTAATTCGTTGAATTTCAGTTGGAAGCTTGTGCACATCCATTTTTCAATGACTTGAGAGAACCCAATGCGTGCTTACCTAATGGCCGCCAGCTACCGCCTCTGTTTGATTTTTCGCCTGAAGGTAATATCTCCAATCTTAAAATGCCCTCTGTACCTATTCGTCCGTAACAAAGTAGTCCCACTGTGGGAGCTACGCTGCAATTCTTTTATCTGGGGGGTTCGATCTAGACTAAACTGTGTTTCATTCCAGAACTTGCTGGGGTTCCACCAGAGCTGGTACAACGACTCATTCCTGACCATTTGAGAAGATGATTGGATTCGCAGCAGAGATAGATTTCCATTTATTTTTACATGCCTGGTGGTTCGCGTTGACCAGAACTTTGAACAGCTTTTAGAGTAGATCGTGTTGTTGATGCTCATGTTGGAACTGGGAATGCCTTGGAGTTTGCGGTCTCCACAAATCCTTGTGTTCCGTTTGTGTCTGCAGATAGTTTATTAGATGTTTTGTTCGTGTGTATCCATGTAATGATCATGGATGCTGAAGAACTGAAAGTTGATACTATATAATGTAGGGAACTTGTTCTATTTACCAACTTCTTTTTCACTAAAGAAATGAGATCTCAATTACTGCTCACTCATTTCCTTTTCTACTGAATCTTTGTTAATTTATGGCAACCGGAAAACCAGATGGAAAATCTGCCCTTCGACGGACAAGAGGTCTGCGCATGAGATCATCTGTAGGAGCCTCAGTGGCAAGTGCAAGAGCTCCAGTGTATCCATAATAAGATTAACCCAAAGAAGCTGAACAAAGTATCGAAGGAGGAATAAGTGAGACCATGTAAAACAGAGAACAAATACACAGTACGCAGACAGAGAAAAACAAAAGGATAGGTGATCGTAGTATTGTTTGAAGTCCCACTTTATCGAGATGACTTTTGTTCTATCTATATTACCTATTTTATCCTTTTGGTCTGGGTAAAGGGTAAATGGTACATGTGGGGTTTGATTTTAAGTTATTGTCCAATAATATCAACTGAAATGGTATAACAATAATAAAAAAGTGAAATTGTAGAACTCTAACGTGACGCTCAAAATGACAAGCTAAAGTCTCATAAAAGACTGACTTCCTAATACATTAGGAAAGTTAGCTTTTTATAACTAGTTCTATTATTAGAAGTTATGAGACTTACTCAAATGACAAAATGGTGCAAGTGTTTTAGAAAGGAAGAAGTAGTTGGTATCGGAGCAAGCACTCTAATTTTCTATATCTTACTTTAAAGTATAAAATAATTAATGTTCTAACTATTCATAAAAAAAATATACACTTTCGAAAAATAAAATGGGCCGAAGAGACATACTCTAATTAACTAAAGCAGCTTGTGCAAAGAGAATTTTTTTTTGAGTTTTTCTAAATTTTGAAAAAAATTTAAATTAATTAGGATACACAAACCAAACCGCAACAAAACCATTATTATATTATTTTAGTTATGCATAGTGTTACGTATAAATAATAAATCTACTCGCCAACATATCTAGTACCGTTATACGAGTCAATTCAAATTTTGCCTAGGCTCAACTCATTTAGCATTCGAGCATACGCTCACCTATTTACGAGAATGAGTAAAAATAGGAAAAAATGCATGGATGTACCCCGTGTTCTGGAAAATATGTAAAAATATATCTTGTGTTTTAAAATTTAAACGAATGTACTCTGTGTTCCTTAAAACTATAATTTTTTTTTATTAATTTCTTTTACAAATCATCAAATTCCCAGCTTACTTTTGAGAAAATGTTGATGATGATGGCGATGACGAAGAGAAGCATCAATGTTTGTTGGATTTCCAGAAGATTAGTTGCAGCAGCTGCATTATCATCTTCTTCTTCCATTTCAGCTGCTGCTAATCAAGATTTCCAGATTTCATCTCCTTCATCTTCATTTCACACCTTCACAAAGAAACCTTCTCCTCCACCGAGATTGGATTTCAGTCGTATCAACAAGGTCAGTCAAGCTGTTGATTTCTTTCATCAAATGCTCCTAATGAAACCTCGCCCCACTGTTGTTCAGTTTACCATCTTACTCGATTTGGTTGTAAAAATGAAGAACTACTCTGTTGCCCTCCAACTGTTCGACGAAATGCGTCAACTGGGTGTCCCTTACAATGATTACACGTTGAATATTGTCCTTAATTGTTTCTGCCATCTCAACAGTGTCGATCATGCTTTTGCTGTTTTGAGCCTCTTCTTTAAATCTGGTTTTGTACCCAATGTTTACACCTTCAGCACTATCATTAAAGGGCTCTTCTTGTGTAATAAGGTCACTGCAGTTGAGATATTGTTTAAGAAGTTGTCCACTGATAACCTCTGCCAACCTGATGAGGTTACAATCGGCACTGTGATCGACGGGATGTGCAAAGCGAGATATAGACCGACTGCAATTAATTTACTTGAACATTTTGAGAGAGGGAGGTGCAAGCCAAATGTTAAAGCGTATAGTTCTATCATTGATAGTTTCTGTAAAGATATGATGATTGATGATGCTCTCCAATTCTTTTCCAAGATGGTTCGCAAGGGTATTTCCCCTGATGTTGTCACATATAATTCAATTATTCAGGGTTTATGTGATTCCGGAAGACTGAAGGAAGCAAAAGAGTTCTCAAACGAGATGGTCACTCGTGGAATCCTTCCTACCGTTGTCACTTATACCATATCAATAGATGCCTGCTGCAAGGAAGGAAATGTTCAATACGCAGAGGAAGTGTTGGATGTAATGAGGCAAGGAAACATCACTCCCGACATTGTTACATATAGTGCGCTGATTGATGGTTATTGTCTATGAGGAGATATGGACAAAGCAAGGGAAACATTCAATCTAGCTTTGGATTCAGGTCTTAAACCCAGTATCCACACCTACAGTAGTTTGATGAAGGGATATTGTAGAAAGGGCGATGTTGATGAAGCGTGGAGACTATTTCTAGAAATTCCTAGGGTAGGATTACAACATGATGCATATAGCTACAACATCCTTTTAGATGGATTATTTTCTGTGGGAAAGTGTGATGATGGGTGGAAGATGTTCAATGAGATGCAACTGAACCACGTAACTCTGGATGTGGTGACCTACACTACTATGATAGATGGATTGTGCAATAATAAGAAGATTGCTGAAGCATTTTCGGTGTTACAGATGATGGAAGAAAATGGTGTTCATCCGGACATAGTATCATACAATGCCCTTGTTCATGGATTATGCGAAGATGGAAAACTTGAAATGGCAATGGATCTTCTAAATAAACTTCCTTCCAAAGGTCTGCATCCCGACGTTAAGACATTCAACACTATCATCGGCGGACTTTGTCAGCATCGACTTCTCAAGGAGGCAAAGGTTATGTTTGTCGAAATGGGAAAATGTGGTTGTCCCCCGAATCATGTTACGTACAACATTCTTGTCAAAGGCTGTCTGAAACTCAATGAATGGCTCGAGGCAAAACCACTGTTGGAGGAAATGATTAGTATGGACTTTTCAGTTGAGGCAGCTAACGTTTCCATGTTGATTGATCATTGCAAAAAGTATGGTGGAGTTATATTTCCTCTGGATATGATTGAGAAGCTTATACCCAAAGAATATAGATAGTGTACTGTTGGGTAGAAGTATAAAGATTTTGATAAATGTTTATCTTGTGCATCTTACATTCTGTCATGGGGGTGAAAATGGGAAATATCGACCCTAGGGGGGGCACAGTGTGCCACCCCCCTCACTGTACACGTGGGCCCCAATGTGGGGCCCACGTGCTACAGACCCTGGCATCCCCACTGGGGGGATGACCAGGGTCGAAGAAACCGTGAAAATGGATTCATGGATTATAGAATCAACAATGTGGTTAGCAAGCTGCTATGTTTGCTGCTGCCATTTGACATGATGTACTGTTTCGATTTGTTATAACACGAGAATCGCAATCCAATAACACACCTGCTATTCCCGGTGCAATGTAAATGTCACTGTAAAATTATTTGATTTTGAAGGGAGGTAAGTTTCTGCAAGCTTTTGATAACCAGTTTCGGTTCAAAATCATACAATCAATTTTATAGCTCGCGCGTGCTGTGTGTAAGGTACGTGTGCAACCTGTTTCCGATATCCTCACGACACGAAGAACTTAAGTAATCAAGTCGTTTCTTAAGTACATAACAAGCGACGAAGGACATATGAAGTTTGGGAAAAAATTCTGCCCTAGTATTATATATGTAATGTAATTCGTGACAATGAGATAATATTATGGAAGCACATTGTTCAAGTAAACTTGTAACACCATTAGGCACGTTCGGTACGTTCACCTTAACTTTAGTCGTCTTCTTCAATTCCATTCAATTTAGTTCGGGTTTATTACGGAAAAAAACTAGAGTCCAAGTAATAAAATATTCTACGTATAGTACTGAAACGGAAAAGATTATCAACTGGGATTCTCATTCTTGGACTGACAATAATAATCAAATCCCAATTCCATCTTAATAATTTTGCTTCTGTTTGTTTTGGTTCAATGAAGCTAATTCCTGATCTATCAGGTAAATTACTTCACTTCATGCTGCCTTCAATCTTGAAGAAAATATTTTATTTTTAACCTTTTTCCCGTTGTGTGATTTTTGTTTCAGGTTCACGAAAAGATGCTCTTGATACCCTTGCTGGTGTACTTAGAGCCATGAATCCTCGTAATTTACCGGCATTCGCTCAATTGGAATCCCAAGAAATAGACTATATTACATTGAAAAGATATTATGCTAATCATGAACCTGACTCTGAGCGCAGGTTTTTTCTTTTTTGCTTTCTTGTTAAATTGATTTGAATCCATTCCATGATTTTTCAGTTGGTTTTGATTTTAAAGGATGCTGTAGATACATGCATGTATATATGTAGATGATGATAATAATAACATAATTGTATACGGTTTGAGTATCGAAAACGGATGATTTGTTTTAAGGTCTTTTTGGAGAACCAACTGTCAATTAATTAGTTTTTGCTGACAGATGTGTATGTATATGATGCTACAAGTTTTTCGTTCGCCCTGTGAATTTCTCTGAGTTTCACACAAGAATGTGTGTAGAGGTCCATCTTTGACTCATATTTTTTTATAATGTGAGGAAAAAAAGGCGTGATTGATTTGCTGAAAGATACGCATGTAGCGATTTGAGTTGTTTTTGGGTTTCACTATAGAATGTGTAAAGGTCCATCTTATCTGTGTTATTGGGGAAAAACAGGAATCTTTCCCTTTTGCTGAGAGGTACATATGACTACGTGACGCTAGATCATTTTGAGAAGAGGGATACATTAAGCTCGCTTGCTGTGAGTGCGATGAAAGCTGGTCGGATCACCGACTCCTCCACTTTCCGAAACAAAATTATGTCTCTGGGATTGGTTCCTGATGTATGGTTACTTAATTTAACTACTGTTACTTGCTTCGGTGTGGCAATCTAATAATTCATTCCTGTCTCTCAGGTTGCTTTGTACGACATCTTGATATCAATATGTGGAAAGAGCAAGAGATCAGATGCCGCTATCCAGGTACTTTCTCTAGATCTACCGTCTTAACAAGTTGGCCTCATGCAGATTTAAGGTTGTGTTTAGAATCTAATGGAGTTTCCTTTGTTCATTCATGTAAAGCTTCTCGATGAAATGAAGAGAACAGAATTGGAGCCCACTGAGCAAACTTTTATTTGCCTACTGAATGCATGCACATCCACAGGCAGATCTGATCAAATGTAAGTTTAAGTTTACTTACTATTCTCCTCCGATACCTTCACCCACTGAATTTTGTACTCAATTCCTCAGGTCCGTGGACTAAATCTCGGTTTTGGAATATGTTTTTGATTTGCAGTTGTAATACAATATTAGATATGCGTCAGGCTGGTGTTCGTATGAATGCATTTTGCTATGCAGGGATGATAACTGCACATCTAAATCAGACTCTTCGAGCTGATGATGCAGGTACCAAGGTAAATCACATAGTGCAAAACAAATCTCACTACAAGATGTTGCAAAGAGTATATATGTCTGATTATTGTTGTTTTTGTACAAGATCATTGCGCTTGTTGAGCAATCCAAACGCCGAGATCAAGTTAACCCAAAACCCATTGCTATTGAGCAACCCAAACACGGCTATCCAGATTACCAAAAACCCATTGCTGATGTTATGATGGACATCCCAGAAGAAGAGCTATATAATCTTCCCACAGCTGATTATGTAAAACGCCCGTCCTTTCTCTTGAATAGGCGTTTGCCTGTTTACCATGCCGCATTTAATGCTCTTGCTGAGCTCAGGGATTTTCAGGTATCACATCTACATTTGTAATATCATTTTGCAATTTGTGGATTCGTTTTGATGAACAGTTCATATCAGGTCTTGATCTATTCTGCATTAGACTAACTATTTTTTTTGGTTATCGTCTCATGTTAAATTGAACACGCACATGTACAGGCTACCAATAAACTTCTAGGGATGCTCGAGAAGGATGGAGGTTTTCATGATACATACATCAGGATCCAAATTATGAGGTACCTTTTTTCTTTGAAAGAGTTGATCACCTCCCAGTTTTCTTTGAATCTGACAGGTCCTTTTGTTTCTTACCATATATTTCTAGTGAAGTTTGATGCGCGTGATTGATGCATAACTTTCTCTAACAGGTGCTATCTTCGTGTTATGGACCTGGACCGTGGTTTGAAAGCTTTTGAGGACTGCAGGAGGTTAGATGTATTAGATCACGGTTGCGCAGATATATATGTGGTGAGTTATGGATAAAAAATTATGCATGTCCATTTAGTAATGCACTTATAGCCCCTCGGCCTTGTCAATGTCCAATTTATATGTTCCTTCTTTGAGGTTTTAGTTTTGACTGTTAAACGTTGAGAATTGATGCAAGCTTTGTTGGTTTAAGGCCCTTGCAGAAGGAGCAATGTTTGGATATACACCCAGGGGTATGCAAATTGCGCAAGAAACGCTGGTACGCCATCGGTTCCATCAATTTTCGCCAACACTTGTGTTTTATTTGACATGTTAACTTTTGTCTAGGTTAATATGAATAAGAGGAAATTGGTTCTAGATTTGAAAAGTGGAGACAATCTCCTCCGTATTGCTGCTGGTGAAAAAGTAAGTAG
>JAQRGC011914681.1:0-21012 GCA_028659135.1 Plantago lanceolata
CCATGTCTATTATATTCTTGCAGAAATGGAATAGATTTATGCATTTACTCAAGGTCTCCCCTAAAGATTTCCCTTTTCTCAAACTCGAGGAGCGTCTCCATCCTTTAGGCAAGTCAACTAGTTTCATATATTTTTGCATAATACTCGTTCCCTTTTTAATACTTATGTGCCCCGTTTTGTGGCCGCGTAAATGGATGTGTCACTTCAATTTAATTGTGTCTTTTTTTTTTTTCCTAAAAATATTTGAATGGTTGTGTAACTTCGATTTAATTGTATCTTTTTTTTTTTTCTGAAAATATTTATAATGGTTATGTCTCTTCAATTAAATTGTGTCTTTTGAGCGTTTGTTGTTTTCTAAAAGTAACTTTTGATGAGTAGTTATATGTATCCATACATGATTTTGCACACTTTGATTGAAACCTATAAATGGGAGAATGAACTTCGCTTCGCAAAATACATACAAGCTTTAGAAACTTTTATATCTCTTTCTATCTTTTACATTCAAATTATGGTTGCTATTATTCTCTAACCACCATGTGTGAACAATTTAGTTTTAAGGGAATGTCGACTCTAATTAATTGTTGACTCTAATTGTTGTGTTTAATAAATAAATTATATTATGATCTTAACGTTTAAATACTTTCATTTTATTTAATTGTTGATTTGACCAATACAATTTTTCAATACATATTTCAATGTGTGGAGTAATGATTTTCTCCTTAAATGCGTGTTTTTTTTTCTTTCTAAAACTGCACTTATTAAAAAGAGGAGGGAGTACCAATTTGTATTGTCATCTCATCCTTCTTCATTCTCAGGCCCCGCCCGGAGTCCACCCACAGAAGTAGGATGGATCTGCAATAGTGACCCCACGATACTTGTGCTTGCTGCTACTATTATAAGTTCCAGCATTGATGATGATCAGCTGTTGTTTGAATTCTACAAGGTTGATCTCAAACAATGCAAGTTAGATGAAAAATTCTGCCCATCCATCAGTTCTCGTTCAGGTTGGCTTGGAATGTTTGGCGGTTCTTCAAATATTTATGTGTTCGGTGACCAATCCTGTCACCTAAGAGAAGAAAAATATGGAAACCCCCCTAACTGGTACAGAGGTGCATCGGTTTTGGATACTAGTACGAAAACTTGGAAATCAATTCCTCGTCCGGCGAACCATTTTACTTTCTGGTCATGTGCTTCATTGGATAATGGAAACACGTTGTATCATTTTGGTGGGTGGCCGTTCATTAGCCCTGAGGTTTATAATCCGGCTTCCAACTCCTGGGAGAAATTAACACCCTTGTTTGAAGAATCTGATGACTGCGAGGTTTCTGGAGCAGTTATATCGGACCCAATCAACAAACGGTTTCTCTTCAACATCAATCGTGGTGGACGCTTGGAATGGGGTCAACTCTATGCCTATTACCCTGATTGTGAAAAAAAAAACCAACTCGTCTCTGTCCGTGTCCCTTGGTCCAATATTGCAGTGGTAGCAAAGGATGTGGCTTACGTTTGTCTTCATAGTAGAGTAACTGGACGTAGCTGTGATATGCTAGAGGCCTATGATCTTTCCACATGGATATCGAAGCCCTTGGAAGTTGTTTGGGCATCAACATTGGTCGAGGGTAGTGAAATTATGGATGTTCTATACTCGAGTAGTTTTGGTGCCTTGTTTTATGAGGGCAGCGACATCTTCTGGATGAGTTTTACGAGCCAAAAATGGTTTCCGCCCTTAAAAACCAAACTCTATTTTCTCAAGTTCACTGCCACCCGCGTGGAGGACAAGATTACTTGTGAGCCCCTTTCTCTCCAGCAGCATGACCTCAGTTCCAGCATCCACAATATTCAGGATTTTGTCATGATCCATTAGGAGTGGTGACGTATATACATACATTCAATTTTTAAAATCCGAAAACTAGTCTTCATTCTGCTTTGCTTGTTTCTCTTTTTGTCTTTAGACTGAAGTGACTATCTGAGTTTGGTTGTTCTAAGATTCTTCTTGTACTGTGTTGTGATGTGATTTTATTACAGCAAATACGGTGATTTATTCAAATAGGTTTACATGTGATGGTGTTCAGTAAACATAAACAAAATCCATCAATACTTGATCATTTTTAGCTTCTTTTTTAACTGATGCATGCACAAGTGAGAAGGAGATCATTGAATTGATGAGAAACTCACAAATCCGAAACCACCGGTCTGGAATGTTGGTCCGACATTTAGAATAGTACTTGTTCGTAAACAGCTTCATGTAAGGAATCTCATCGAATATGGCATCTATGCTGCATTTCTTGCTTCCCAAGGACATAGCATGATGGTATTCTTCAGCAGATTTATAGTTTCTAAGCCTTGATTGTTGGAATATTTGGTCATTTATACTCTAAGTATACGCAGCAGAATTTCAAAATTTTTTAAGACTAATCAAGATTACAGTTATTTAATCATGCATATACATATATATCGAGGACGTTCAGAAGCTTACTCAGTAATTCCAATTCTCGTTTTGATACATCTAAATCTTGTTCTACTTCCAATTGTTGTTCCTCAGCTTCCTCCTCTTCTAATTGTAATAGATGTTCTTCGTATTCCAAATCTTCAAACTCTTCTCCAAGCAAGTCCCAATCTTCCGTAGGATCCAGCTTGTATCTTCGAACCTTGGTATCCACATAATTTCTTCTACCATTTCGTAAACTCTCCGTCAAATTAAATGGAGTCTAAATCGGATGTGAATATCAATCCATTCACATAGCTAAGTTATGGGTTTGCATGGATTGGATTTGATCAGATCTGATCTGAATTTGCATCTTTTACTCAATTTGAATTGGAAGCTTGAACTTTCAAATCGCAATCGGAGCTTCCGTTCCACCTGTTACAAAGCTCCGAGTGGAGAGCAACATCTCCAGACATAGCTCACAGGAGCTCCAGATCGGAGCTTTTAAGAGCTTCAGTCACAAGTCTTGTTCCCGCTTTCCGCCAACGACAGCATTGGCGGTGCTCTATCCTATCATTTCAGGTCTTTTTATCGGTTTTGGACATTAATTTTTCTGGTGTTCATTGGCACTATTTGTCTGTGTTCATTGGTGTCCCACATTAGTATTCGGGGCGTTTTCGGTGTGGGACACCATTTTTTTGGGATGTTCAACACCAATTATCGGGTGTGAGACCCCAATCTTCGTATGTGGGACATCAATTTTGGGACGACAGACACCAATTATGTGGTGGTAGAAACCAATTCCGAAAAAGTCCTAGGGGGACTACTTTGCAAATTGTCATCAATGAGTATTATTCCGCCACGGCCCACGTGTAATGGGGGACTTTTTTGCAATATACTAGTTCCTCTTTTTGGGACAAGCCTTGGCACATTTCATCCACATTCTTGCACTAATATGTAACTTAAAGTTCAAATATGTACACGTAAAATAATGTTGTTTTAAACGTGAATTCGAGAAACATCTTGTACCAAATGGTAGCTATTCTATAAAAAATTTCTCAGTATATATCGCTAGCCATAACATATAATATAAATATCCTATGAATTTCACTTTCGCGAGTGAACCATAAGGCTCTATATTTACAACACACGTTTATATAAAAGATTCTACTAATTATTTTAGATTTGTCAGAGTGACTTGACCTAGTTGGTTTCAACGATAGGTCATGAAGTAGTATCTAGTGTTTATAAACATCGAACATAATTCAGCCAGGCTCGGCCCATAAATATCTCCAGTATTGTTGGTCTTTCACACCATGGCTTATAAGAAGACCAAACTCTCAATCATAAGGTGCAAATTTCGACCCAGAAAGGTGGGAGAATGCAAATGTTGTATACACACCATAGGAATTTCAAGTCCAACAACATCCTAGTATCTAGTTAAGACAAAAGCAAAGGTTACTTATAATATACCAGCAACAAAAATGGATACTGTAACTGTTCCAATTCTAGCTACTTGTCTTACTTAGGCGCAGAAGCAAATCTCTGGACAATTGTAGCCATGTACTTCCCTTGGTGCTCTGCCAGAGCCAGCTCGGTTTCACTAGGTTCCCTTGTTCCATCTCCTGAGAGAACACCTGCTCCATAAGGGGTACCTCCCCTGATCGAGTCCATTTCGAACATTCCAGCACCAAATGTGTAGCCTATTGGCACATAAATCATACCGTGATGGGCTAATTGTGTAATTGCTGTCCACCTGCATGTAGAACATGAACACAGTTGTGTGAAATTTTACATGGACGAGGCTGCCATTACAATGAGAGTAATTCAAAGCCGAAACACACCTTTCGCCAGAAATATTAACTTGTGCAAATGTCAATGAAAAATCTTTTTATGAATCATCTTTGTTCAACCAATAAACATAGCCATATCTACTAAGTGCCTAAAAAAAACCTAACGGTACACTACACTGCGATTAAAAGAGAGACTAAGTGCATTGTTGCAAACTGCAAAGTCTTTCTGCAAACTGATTATGGGCTTAATTGTAGCAGAATCAGCAGCAATGTGTTTGCAAAACTAGACTTAGAATGATCTGAAAAAAGATGGTTTTCTTCAGAAATTTATCATAGAATCCCTTATAATCTCTGTTTTTCAGTAGAATTGGCAGAAAACATAGCAAATTCTTTTCAAAAGCATTTTGCAAGATTATGCTACATTTAAACACTGTACAACAATTCTAACAAAACAAAGCCATATACTGTGCAATAAGTGATGAATGTAATCACATTGAGCAAGCAATTCATGATCATTATAAATCTGCATCATTTCAAAAATGCAATGTTAGAACAAGACTTACGCAGTGGTTTCCTGTCCACCTCCTTGCGTTCCGGTACTCACAAAAAACCCCGCCGGAATGCCAGCAAGCTTCTGCTCCCTCCACAAGCCCCCTGTCGAATCAAAAAACGCCTTCATCTGTGCGGCCATGGAACCATACCTCGTCGGAAACCCAAACAAAAGTCCATCAGCCTCCACCAACTCATCCACCGATATAACCGGAATCCCATCATCTTTACGCGGCACCTTCATCTGCTCCAAAGCCTCAGGCGACAACGTTTCCGGGACTCGATACAAAAACCCCTCAACTCCCTCAACACCATCAACCCCCTTCTTCATTCTCCTTGCCAGGCTCTCTACATGTCTGTACATTGAATAAAACACAATGAATATTTTCACTGTCTTCTTGACTACCTGCACATCAGTCACAGGCCTAATAACGACAACGTCGTCGTTTCCACCGGAGGTTCGACTCCGTATCGAACCTGATCTCTCACTCAATGTAGGAGGAGGAGGAGCAGGTGCATCATCATCAGATACACCAAGAGGAGCCCTGGTTTTGCTAGGCATACACCCTCCTCCTTTACCCATGTGTGAAAATTTTCTTGAGCTGAATCAAGAAACTCTGTCAGGCAAATCAACAAACAGCTTTAATGCAAATGATTGCAACCTTTAATACAATGGATTACAAGTATCTAAAAGTGCCAAACATTTTACAACTTTTTCCCACAAGTTTGACTTTAATGCTATATACAGAGATGAAAAATTATACAGAAAAGAAAAATGGGTTTTGATTCATACAGAGATTAAAGATGAAATTCAAGAAATTTAAATTTGATTGATGAAGCTGTTATTAGGTGATGATTAAAAGCAGAGCTGACAACTGTTCTGACCTGTATAGAAACTGGAATTCCACTTTAGAACTTTGCTGGCAAAAATTAAACTTTGGTCAAATTTAATTCATTATTCCAAAAGTGAAATTTTCATTTATGAGTTTTGTTTATTTTATTAAAAGTGAAAAAGGAAATTTCTTATTCTAAATGAATTGTCTACTTTTCGCACGTGCAAATTTTTACCGATTATCACTTGAAGACTGGGTGTTTAAAATGGTATTTCACCGGTCGCATATGTGAAACTTGAAAAAAAATACAATTCAAAATGTGACGTTGGACGGTGTGGGACAAATTATGGTGTAACATCGTGGGAACATCCTCTAGCCGGGTTTGCTTCTAATGAGTAAACTTATCAAATTGCCCTTTTTAAGTGTATCGTAATAAAACATTGATTTTAATAAGAAATTGAGAATTAAAAATGTTTTCCCTCCAGCCAATAGCAGGTTGACCGTTCGAGTATATCGAGAATCATTATTGATGCCAAAACCATCGAATTTAATTTGCATTTACATATTAGAAAGAAAAAAATAAATCATTGGATAATTGAAGTAAATAATATAACTAAACATTTCATTCCAAAACAATTAAAGTAAGCTACAAAGATAAGTTCAACAATTTTACTAGCTACTACAGTTTCTTTGAGGAGAGAATTTCACTACACTTTAGGCATAAGGAGAGTTGCAAACTTTCCAAAACTGGGACAAAAACACTTGACAGCATAGGCTAATATCACTATTCTACCACTCTTTTAGGATCAAATCTGTGCATACTGGGAACAAAAATCGCCTAAAAGAGAATAATATACGCGTTACTGCAGAAACTGTTTCGTCTGGCAGCAATACTATTAGCTATTACCCTCCGAGAGGCTTGAGTTTGGGACGACAAAACGCTGTACAAAACAACCTGAAAAGGAAGCAAAAATTACAGCATAGTAGTAGAGAGACGATATTCTGTTCTTCAAAACCGGCTTTGGATCTTTCACTGTTCGTGATGGACAATTGGACATATAAGAGAACTAACGTTAGACATTCTCAGACTAACTTTCTCATTGTCCGGATCATTGTCTTTCTCGTTGTGGCAAACTTGAATGGGTTCAAGAATCTCCGGTATTATGCAGCTGCAGAATGAACCTATAAAAGAGAAGCAGAGAAAATAGTATAAACACAGAATTTCGGACTTAAAAGTCTTAAAAAATGATAGTATTTCATAGGACTGAGTAAGATATAGATAAGAAACCTAGTCTTGCTAGGCGGTTCACCCATTTCGGTATGCTCGATCCTGTAAGCTTGCTGCATACATCCTGGCTAAAATGGTTGCAGTTCTTAGTCAGCAGGTGATAGGTATGTCCATAGTAATTTTCTGCTTTGAGCTTCATGAGTTCTTTAACTTGGAAGGGGTTCAAGAATGTTGTGCCTATGTAAATCGACTTCTTAAATTTGTAGCCTGGGCATTGCCGAGGTTCAACCTCAAAGATACCGCTGGCAGGATATTCAATCGCTCCAAACGCATATTCAACACCGTGAACTGAAAGTGAAGCATCATTGTTATTCAGCAGCCTAAATGGACTCGTATTCAACAGATAACGAAATCAAGCATATATCGGGGGAAAAAAGATCAAGTGAAACTCCAAACATCTTTGATCCAAAGTTTGCTTAGCAATGTACACATTTGATTAGAGACTATGCATCTACTGATCTAAATTATTCAAGAGATTCATGAGAATGAATAGACCAGCATGCCTTAAAAAATTGCCTGCAGACTAACTAAGAAGTCATCAGAGTTTGTCATGAATCGAACATACACGTTTTACTCAGGGAAATAACTCATAATAGATACACTTTGATAATCGATTAGGTAATTGCACCAACGAAAATTGAATATAATGTCATAGCCTGAAGGCCTAGATGATCATCTAATACAGAAAACAAAATCGTTCAAGCACAATAAATCATTTTTCGTTCTCAACAAACAAGAAACAGCATAAATTACATGAACACAGATAGAAACAAAAAAAGGGACAAATTTAGAGCATCAATTATACCTTCCACCCCAGAGTGAAAGATCCCAACGCCTGCCCAGTACAAGTATCCATTCATCGTCGACAAATCATAAACATTGAGATAAACAGGGCTACCGGCATACTCATGAGTCGGCGTGTGCACCTCAGGAAATACACACCTTGCAACCGATTTGCGAGGCATTTTAAGAGCAACTATGGATGATCACCACCTGATATATAACGTCTCGATTTTGAATCAACAGGCGAAAACTCCGGTTATTTCAGGCAAACCAACTCCAAACCTGTGACAATATCTCTAACATGTCAATAACACCACCATGACAAAACCAAATCTTTCACAATGAATCATATATAACAACATGCATGTCAATCATTGAAACAATAATGGAAGAAAAGATTGATTGATTGACATACTTTTCTTGATATTCCTTTAAGATAATATAGGATAAGATCGGTATATATATGGGATAGTTGAAATCAAAAAAAGCTGAGAGAATAAAGAGAAAAAGTATGTACCATTTGGTATTGTTAAGTTGACTACCTGAAAATTCCCACTAGTTTTCGGAGCTAGAGGAGACGATAATGGCGATGATGTTGTGGTGCTTTAGAGATAGGATGCCATTTTTTGGTGTTCCTTTTTATAGTAAACTGGGAATTGTTGCTGAGATTGAAAGCTGAAATAGTCGTTCAATATATGCCAAATTTGCAGACAAGTAATAAAACAGATGAGTTAGGCCAAATAGAGGTATATTCCATATTCATTTCGACCAAGAATCCAAAATAACGAACCCACATAAAGAATGGGGAAAAATGGCAAAATTCGTCCACTAAGTTTGCCAAATGGCAAATGCAGTACAACGTTTGTTCGCCATGGCAATTTTCGTCCAAAGTTTAAACATCGTGGCAATTTTAGTCCAAACTTTTGTTTTTGATCCCTGTCAGCTTGAACATGCTGACATGGCACACGAACTCAAGAATTAAGCCGAACTAAGAGAAAATTCGTCGACACGTCACTGATGACGTCATTATTTAAAAAAAAATTAAATGTAAAAAAATCTGGAAAAAAAATATTCTAGTAAAAGTTTAACTAAAAAAAATTCTAGAATAAAAAAAAAAACGCTGAATAAATTAGTACCGAAAATCAACAAAAAATAAATTAGGCAATCAAAATAACTGAAGGAGCAAAAGCTCAACATCAATACATAAGAGTCGAGAATGAAGCATCATGGTTCCAAAACAGTTAATACAAAGTGGGAAAATGCCATAAATAACATCCAAATGTGTCTATAGCATAATACTAATACCAAATCAAAAAGCTGATCTTTAACAGCACTTATACATTTGCAAATTCAGATACCATCGTCCAGTAGCACTCCATTGTACATCTATCTAAATTACTTTTTCTTGCCATTCTTCTTCTCATTGGCTTGGTTTTTTTCCTGATTGACAGCATCCTTCAGATTAGACAGATGGACGAACTTCTTACCACCTCTCATGAATGTCAGGTTATCTCCGATTTCGGGATGGAGTTGTCTATACATGGATGGACCATCCTGCATTGTCTTGGGAGTAGTGATTTCCAAAACCTACAACATATCACCTTTCAGTAAAAGATTGTGATGTCTACTAAACTATTATTACACTATCACAACCAACCGCTTACATTTGACAAAGGCGGCACCTCTATGTTCTCCCTAGTTGCAGCAGGCCTCCTGGCATTCTCATTATTGGGCGCCTAATAAAATGACAATATGGCTAATAAGTTCATAGTTTAAAAAGAAACAGCGTTAATTAGGAAGAATAGAACAATTAACCTTAATTATACATACTCATGCACATAACAACAATTTAACACACTTTAATTACTCAAGTATATAAGAACAGTCCTCAGATTCCTTCTCAACAATAAAAAATTAACACCATCACAATATTCAAATAAAAGTTCATCAAACATGAGAAAATCAAAGAGTGGGACAAAAGATGCATTAAACACGAGGATACCAAACGAATCTAGGGACCACTCCCGGACGGGACCGACCATTCCAATCAGTTCAATAAACAAAATAAACGAACACTAACAATTACTTTACTTACTGTGTAACAGTGGCGGATTATCGTAGAGATGCGGGAGCCGCTCCCGGAATAAATACATGAGAAAGTTGATCGATCGGGAGAGAAGATAGAGGATAGGGTTTTGTCTCTTAGATTTGGGAATTTTATGTTGAGCTTGTTTTTCTAGCGTGTAATTTGAGCAGAATGTGGATATAGTAACTTTTTCTTTTTTCTTTTTTTTTTAACACATTTTTGTACACTTAAAAAATAAATGACGTGTCGACGAATTTTCGCTTAGTTCGGCTTAACTCTTGAGTTCGTGTGCCATGTCAGCATGTTCAGGCTGACAGGGATCAAAAACGAAAGTTTGGACTAAAATTGCCACGATGTTTAAACTTTGGACGAAAATTGCCATGGCGAACAAACGTTGTACTGCATTTGCCATTTGGCAAACTTAGTGGACGAATTTTGCCATTTTCCCTAAAGAATGGTTCAACCTTGCTATAACAATGGTGTATTATGTATAATAAAGTTGAATTGAACACAAAATTACACACACAATATATTCCGAGAAAAAGGTCAGGAGAAAAGATCAACAGTAGCAACAAGGAAACTATACTGTAAAATGATTGAGATTTAGTCGCTCGATCCGTCCCAAACAAATGTCCGATTTGATTTTAGTCGTGTTTACATTTGAATATAGTGTATACTTTCTATTTTATAGCTAGATACACTCTTGTTTTTTATAAGGGACGTATCACTATCACCGCACGTATGTAATGTTGGTTACAAAACGGTCTTGTAAGGGTATGAATAGTAACAGCTCATACGGTGAACTTGTGACGAATTTGTCACATTATTTTAGAACACACAGGTGAGGGCTGATAGTTTTCAAGCTCCTCCCAGATGTTTGACAGTTTGGTAAAATGTTCAGAAACAGGACTGTTTTCTTGTTTGATTCTTTTCAATAGCTTGTTCGAGCGTAAAGCTTCTTATCTCATTAGGCTCGGCATATCTGTTTTTCAGCTTATCGCATGCCTTTTAGCTGTGTGACAGAAGAGTATAGTACTCTCGATATCATTAGACACCGACTGTATAAGCCAAGAGAGGACGAGAGAGTTGTTTGTATTGAGCTTTTGCAGTAAGAAGCTGCTGTGTGAGTGATACAGAAACCTTAGAATACTACCTTATTTATAAGCCTAAATTTACAAGGAGAGGAAGAAATTACAAAAATTACTGTAACTCGTCGATCTCTCTAGAAATTGGCTGGGGCGTTTGTGGATGACATGAACAATTTCTGTACTGCTTCTGGTGCAGTTTGTGATCCTTTGTTGCAATTTTGGCTGTTCCATCAATTTCAAATCCTCCCGCTTTGTGGTAGTTATCTGGTGTTCCACTCTGGCACTCTCAGCTGTTCGTCTGCTTTGCTCGTGCTTTCTGGGAGAATTAGTACTCCTAAATCAGGATCTTCGTTTACGCTCTTTTGTTTAGTCTGCTTCTTTCTGTTCTTTGATGTGATCACTGCAGACGATCGGATTTTCTTGCTTGATTCTTGATGATTTCTAACACTGCACTATCCAAACCTTGTTCAGCCAACCGGAGCTTCTCCGTTAACTCACGGATCTGTTTCTTCAACTTTGCATTTTTATCTAAGGCAGCTACAAACTCCGATTTTAACATGCTCATACGTTCTGGTGATGCAAATGAAGACGAAACGCCCTGATGAAATATAACTCATGGTTATAATTTGCATAAATTTTTTCAAAATAACATTCAGCAAAACCGAAGTATCAGCAGTTCAGCACTGAACAAGTGCATTACTGCACAACTTATTACGCTTTATGATTCAAATACGAATCCTAAATCATCTCTCAAGCCGAATGCATCTGAAGTCTGAACATAGAAATTAGCAAGTACAAGCAGTATGATCCAGTTGTGTTTCTTTGATAAGAATTCCTACCGTTTCGAGTGTACAGTGATGGACAAGTGGACATATACGAGAACTAGCGTTAGACATTCTCAGACTAACTTTCTCATTGTCCGGGTCATTATCTTTCTCACTGTGGCAAACACGGCTGGGTTCAAGAATCTCCGGTATTATACAGATGCAGAATGAACCTATAAAAAAGAGAAGCAGAGAAATAGTATAAACAAAAAGTCTTAGGCTAAAGTCTTAAATAAATGCTACTACTTCGTAGGACCGAGTAAGATATAGATAAGAAGAAACCTAGTCTTGCAAGGCGATTCACCCATTTCGGTATGCTCGATCCTGTAAGCTTGCTGCATACATCATCGCTAAAATGGTTGCAGTTCTTAGTCAGCAGGTGATACGTATGTCCATAGTAATTTTCTGATTTGAGCTTCATGAGTTCTTTAACTTGGAAGGGGTCCAAGAATGTTGTGCCTATGTAAATCGACTTCTTAAATTTGTAGCCAGGGCATTGCCGAGGTTCAACCTTAAAGATACCACTCGCAGGATATTTAATCGATCCAAAAGCATATTCAACACCGTGAACTGAAAGTGAAGCATCATTGTTTGAACAGGAAACAGCATAAATTACGCAAACACAGATAAAATAAAAAGAAAACGATAAATTGAGAGGGTTAATCATACCTTCCACCCCAGAGTGAAAGATGCCAACACCTGCCCAGTACAAGTAGCTAATGTTCATTGGCGACAAATCATAAACGTTGAGATATACAGGGCTACCGGCATAGGCATGAGTTGGCGTGTGCACCTCAGGAAATACGCAACACCTTGCAACTGATTTGCGAGTCATTTTAAGAGCAGCTATGGATGATCAATTGATCACCACCTGATAAAGTCTAGATTTCGAATCCACAGGCGAAAACTAAGGTTATTTCAGGGAAACCAACTTCAAACCTGTGACAAAATTTCTAACATTTCAATAACATCACCATGATAAATAACCAATCTCTCACAATGAATCAAAATCCATACTGCAAATCATGAAAATCTACCGTGTATAACACGTCAAACATTCATCGAATAATAAAGAACCTTTCGCAATGAATCAAAATCCATGCTGCAATTCTTGAAAATGTAATATTCAGCATGCCAGTTTTGACAATGTCAATCACAAAGAAGGCCATATTGAGAAAAGCTGAGAATAAAGAGAAAAAAGTCGGTATGTAACATTTGGTTTTGTTAGGTTTACCTGAAAATTCCCACTAGTTTTCGGAGCTAGAGGAGACGATAATGGCGATTATGCTGTGCTGCTTCAGAGATAAGATGCATGCCATTTTTTTTGTGTTTCTTTTTATAGTAAACTGCATGAATATTGTTGCTGAGATTCAAAGCTGAAATAGTCATCGAATATTCCAAATTCGCAGACATGGAGTAATATATTAGCAACAAAATACGAATACGAATGTAACATCGATCCTTTTGACTAATGAACAAAGTTTACATAGATACTATACTATAAAATGGCATATTTAAAAGATTTATCTAATTTAGTCGTTCCATCCCGAGCAAATGTCCAATTTGATTTTATTCGTGTTTGTACATTTTAATACTTTAATATTAAGGGACAATATGTATACGTTGGTTACAAAACAATCTCATAAGGGGACTAATAGTAAAAGTTGATATCGTGAACTTATAGCGGATTAGTCACATTATTTATAGAAATCCACTCAAGTTAGTTTCTCTAACCGCCAATCAGTTGCAGATCAAACCAACTGCAACATCTCTATATATATACTATACAGTGTACATACACTACACAGTTGGAAAACTCAAAGAAGCAGCAAATAAGAAACAGAGCACATAGAGAGAATCACCACCATTCTTCATCGACACTCAGAACAGGTTCTCTTCTCCCTTTCGATTTATTCGACAGTTCTTTCTATCGATTCACTTAGCTTCATTTCTTATCCACGAGTTTACAGATTCAATTTTCCTGCGCTAAGTTTACCTGTAATTAACTTCGATTGAACTCATGTACGTAGTTGATCAACTGAATCTTGTTACAATTTTGTGAATTTGCACGTGTAATTCGAACTCGGAAGTTATACATTTCTGCTGCAACTTGTACTAGTTATCTTGTTTCTTGAAGCTCCCATGGTGCTGCAGCTACGTTTCTGCATTTTGTTTTCAAATGCATTTTAGGTGATTTTGAGTGTTTGATGCTTCGTTCTTTCAGCAATCATAATCGATTCATCTGACTCGACTTGCGAAATTTATTTCTCTGCAGAAGTTAAAGAATCAGGAAACAGTATTTTTGTTCGATTCGATATAGGCCAGGCCTAAATTTGTTCAATTACTCGGAGCTATGGAGAGAGTTGGTGGGAAAAATTCGCTTAAATTCAAATTTCAACTTGTCCCAGGATCATCGACACAAGGACAAGAAACGGCAGAGTCGGAGCCGCGTACTGAGGCTGGTCCTTCGCAGGTTCTTTTCCCTTCGCTTCTCACTTTGTTCAGGAACTCTTTTTGCGTAATTTGAAATACATACTGGCATACTGCTTATAAGATATTGCGCTGGTACTGAACTTCTCTGAGGCTTGTAGCATTTTCGACATAATCGAAAGTTCAGACCGCTCTACAAATCCGCTCGACTTGCAAAACTGATAAAGCTTACATTCATGAGCATATTTATCTGTTACCAGCATGAATTGATGCTTGAATTCATGATCTTATCATGAATTAACTGCCCTTCTTGTGCAGGAACATCCCGAGTATTGGAGAAAAAAGTTGGAAAAGTTGAAGGAGAGATGTAACGAGCTGGAGATTGATATAAAAGACCGAGAAAAGAAGTTAAAGAATCTTCAGAAGAAAATTGACACGGTTCGCCTGCTATATTAACTGTCCTCGAGTTTTGCTAGTTTTTGCTGCACTCGCTTATGCTCATTCGCATTTGTTATTAACTAATAACTATACTCATTTTGTAACATGTAGGAATTGTTGAAACATATAGCAAAAACTGATCCAGAAACTGAAGTTACAGACCACAGCAAGATCTAGAGGATCCAGTGATACGAAAACTACTCTGTTGTCATCTGAAACTGTATGTTTGTGTTACGAATAATATCCGTATGGTAAGCAGGGTGTATGGTTCACTGGTAGAGTACCAGAACATGAAGTGAACCGCTTCTGATTAGTGTTTCTTAAACTCAAATACTCTGTTGTTCTGTTAAGATTGTTCGGCTTCGTGCCAGATTAGAATTGCGAACTGTGATACAGTCGATATCTGTGAGCATTTAGAAACATGTACGTGCAAAATATCGAATGAAAGTATGATTCTAAGGTGAATCAACAGCATTTCTATTATAGTAGAAGGTACTACTACATCTGAAGTATTTCCTGTCGAAAATGAAAAATCTTGACCTACAGCTAAAGGACCTACAACATGCACACGTTGCAACAGATGCAATGTTACGTTCCTTACGACCTTACCTAACTATTCCGAACCCATGGGGAAGGGCTTCAGAGCATCCTGCTTCCCGTTCACATAGAACTCGACGACTGCTTGCATTCTCTGAAGTTTATCAGGGTGATAATTCACATGAACAGTCACTGGCTTAATCTTGCTGAGCTCATTGTCATTTCTGACAGTTTTGAACAGAACTTTACTGTTCATGAAAAGTAAATAATCCATTGTCCTTCGAGAAGCAAGAAGCCCACGATAACCTGGATAAGATGGGTAGAAAAGCTCCTCATTGAACACGGCTTGGTCCCAACCGTCCTGTAGAGACAATCGTTCAGCCACACGATCCAAAAGCTCGATTGAAGGGAATGTGGGCCGTATGTAGAAGAAGCCAGAGTTGTAAACCCAAATCCTCATCGTGTGAGCATACCTAGCCCAACCCATTTCCGGTTCATCGAAAACATTGTCAAAACCATAAGCAGTCATGTTATCATGACCATCTGTCATAGACTCCACATCAGAGTCTCTGTAAAGATGATTGAATGGATTTTGCAAGTAAATGATGTCGATATCTGATAGTAGAACGCTATAGCCTAATTGCAAGAATTCTCTCAGAACCCGAAACTTTAATCCTGAAACAGCGTGATTTCCTCCCTCTCTTCCAACGGAGTCAATGTTTTCATCAGGGTCTCTTTCGTAAAAAGGAACACTATTCGATTTGCAGAAACGGGCTATTTCTTTGTCCAATGCAACAACTAAGTAATTCGTTATACCGACTCTTTTGATATTAGTAAACCATATCTCTAGCATCACCTTAACATTTGAATTTGCTATTGCAACAATGAGTTCACGATTTATGGCTAATCCTTTCAGCATCTTGGCCAATCTTGGGTTTACGGTTTCATCAGGTATGACAGGGGGGTTGATTTGTTGTCCCTTGACAGTGCCAAAAGGCCCAGCTTTCTTCCGTTCACCCAACACCAACACCTGTTTCTGTGCACTATCTGTACCTTGTTCAGCCAACCGGAGCTTCTCTGTCAACTCACGGATCTGTTTTTTCAACTTTGCATTTTTATCTAAGGCAGCTACAAACTCTGATTTTAACAAGCTCATCCGTTCTGATGATGCACATGAAGACGAAACACCCTGATGAAATAATTCATGGTTATAATTTGCATAAGAATTTCAAAATAACATTCACCAAAAGCTAAGTATCCAATATCCAGTAATGTCAATGGAAGTAATAGCAGTAAACTGCTTGAAGATGCATGCATATAAGTACAGGTCAATTTTCCATGCATATTTATTGTCAATGAGTTGGAGAAAACATATCGATACAAATGTAATAAAATGAATGCAAGCTTCTAAAAATCGTACCACGAAAAAGCATGTATCAGCATTCAAAAATGCATCCTAAATCATCTCCAAAGCCAAATGCATCTGAACATAGAAATTTAGAAGTACGAGCAGTAGGATTCAATTGTATCTCTTTGATAAGGTTAGGCTTGCTGTTGATGCACACAAAATGCTGTTCTTAAATTCATAGAAGTATTCCTACTACCGTTCGAGTTTCAAATCAGAAATGCCAGTATGTATGAGTACGATGATAAAATTCCATGAACAAACTCACATAACACAAACCATTCAAACTTTCATGAAAATCCACAAGCAAACATTGATCAACTCATACATTAGGCACCAAACACGAAACGAAAATTTACGTTGCACTTGCAAAAACTGCACCAAGAGATACTAAATTCTTATTATGCTTCTATCTCTTTAGCTCAACACAGGATGATAACACTATTTTCTGTACTGTTCTGAAACTCATAAAAGTTCATCAAAATCCACTTGATAGACTCAAACATTAGAATCAAACATCGAATCGAAACGTAGTACTACACAAGCAAAATTGCACCAACAGGCAACACATATGAAATTCGATTTCATCAGCTCAACAACACACACAATCATAAAAAGGATTATACAAGGAAATCGACCTAATGAAATTATGAAAAATGTAACTTAGAATCAGAACAGAACTAAGACCTTGGAGTTGGCGAGGCGAACAATCGAAGGAGAAGGAACGAAGAAACCATTAGGGTAAAGGAAAGCACAGAGGCAGCCGAGCAAAACTCCGACGAAAATAGCCACGGTGATTCTCGATCGGTGCGACGATTGGCCTCCGTCCTTCTTCATCAAGCCATTGTCTCTCCGGCCACCGATCATAATCATTTTCTTCTCCAAAACGAAGGTATCAATTCTCCGTTTACAGCAATAAAGCTTTTATTATTCCATTTCCATTTCCATAAATCATAATTGCATGAATTGTTTGGGAGCTGAGTGACAAAGAGATAGGAGGAGAAATAATAATAAATTATTAGCGTTGTAACTTCAAAGTGCTAATTTTGAATTAGTGATTTTGACTTTTTATTCTTGTTTACAACTATCTGTAATGTCCAAAATTATTTTTAGAATCACGTGTTTCGTACATTCCCCTAATTTAGTACTTAATGCGCTCAACTAATATGACGAAGTCGAAACTTTCACAAGATTTACTCGAATATGTTTGGTCTTCTTTGTAAAGTTCGTGCATGAAAAGAAAGATGATAGTAAACGTCTACGCCAAAGTCATTTCCGTTTGAATCGTTGTAAGTTGAAGTTTAACTTCAAAGGCACATGCAACTTCAGGAATAACACTCAACAAACTTGAAAACTCCAGGAATAGCACTGGCGCAAGATCTTTAAAACTGAATTTTACGAAACGTTTAAAAGATAAAAGCATGTATTTGTACAGAGTAAAAATAGTCCTGAATTCCTGATCTACTTCTAAACCTACAGGAAACCTGCAAACCAGCAGCCAGCAGGAGCCTCATAGATAACACGAGATCTCGCAAAATCTACGCCTTGTATATACAAAATCCTTGAAAGATGTAACCTAACAAAATCCAAGTTTCTGGAACATATAAACTTACAATTTATCACAGTACTTGTCCAAAAACAGGAAGAAAAAAAAGCACTACTGGACCAGACATAACTGAAATATTTCGGGAAGGGAGTGAACTTTGAGGAACTATGAGAGAGTGATGTGGAAGAATGTTGGTAATTTGGTATTATCTCATTTAAGTATCATGAAACTCTTCTGAGCTTGATTCTGATTCAGATTCTGAAGTCTCGTCCTGTTGTGGAGGACCTTCAATTGCAGGGGTACCTTTCACTTGCTTTTGTCCGGGATGACTGACTTCTTGAAACATCTGACTTACTATTCAGGAGAGAAAAAATAAAGTCAGGATACAAGTTGTAAACGATGATGGCATATAATTTCAAAGGAGTGGTAACAGAAGAACACCTGATAGTAAAATCTTATTGAAGATAGTCCTTGCAACCTGAAATTCTGTTTCGTGGTTACTGACAAACTTCGCCTGCAGGTAAAGGTACATCAAGATTTTTAGATTGGTGGTTTTTCTGTAATAGTCACACGTAGATGATAAATTGGCGGAGTATATGACTGATAAAGCTGGCATATTTAAATACCCTTAACATGCTTTTCATTATTGAAATCACGATTACAACTTAAAAGGTTATTGAAACCTTCATGCAAATGAATCAGTTCGAGAAACTAATCTGACATTCATGCACATGCATAGTATTCAGACCAAGCAGACTTTTTAACTATGGAACGTAAAAGTCATGGTCCCTAAACGTAAAAGTCATGGTCCCTAATCTCTAGTCCAGCCAGTGTATTTCAGCAAAGACACAAATCAAAGAACAGGATATTGTTCAAAATAGGTATTTTTCGAGTCCATTATTAATTGTTTGAAGGTATCTTTTATCTATACCGCCTATGGGGAGAGAATATGTTGCTGCTACAGAAAAATAAATCGCCAAAAGTAGAGAATAAGGTATTTACCATTTCACCGTAGCAGACACCTAGGAGCTTATCAAGCTTGGCCTGATGCCTTAGAAGGAAGGGACGCAAGCGACTTGCATACAACTGATTTGCTCCCTGCAAAATAGGGAATATGTGAACAAACTCTCCATATTACTAGAACCAGCAAACCAAGAAAATAGATTATATTCATCACCAGACAATTTTGTAACGCAAGAGTTCTTAGGTCATTGCAAATAATAATCAGTACAATGGACTGACAAACAACACTGAAGAAGCCAATTAAATCACACTTACATTGATAGTTGGTAGTTGAAGCCACACAAGGAATGCAAATTTCAGATGATAGTAGAAGGGGCACCTGACAAAATCAAAAGCAGCAACTCTGATCGCATTAGTGAAAAATGAAAACTATTACCACATGACCAACCAATACAGGAATCAAATTCACGAACGTGTGCGTTGTGTTTCTTCTTTTACCACTTCCTATTTATCTACATCTTTTCCATTGAGGGGGTGGGAGGTACACAGTTGTGGGGAGGAAAGTACCAGTAGATAAATTTATCAGTGAACACTTCGGCAAGACTAAAGGATCCATAAGCTGCAATCAAATGAATGTATAGTTATATAAGAATATAAAATATCAAAAACAGGATAAGAGTGTTTTTTAGTGCATAACGAGTCTGAAAGTACTTTAAACACTACATTTAGCCCATCTTTAAAAAAACTTTGGATTGCTATATAGTAATTAACTAAAGCAGAATAGTGCAAACATAGCTTTTAAGTGTTCCTGTCAGTGATTGCATAACGTGTCAAATTTAGAGATTCTTAGTGATTTTATAGATTCATCCTACTAGCTTCTTCAAAACTCAAAAGATTAGACCATTTCAGAATTCAGATTACTATAAGCTGGAGATCATCATAAGCAGGTTTCGCAAAGACCTTTTTCTGTCAATTCTGCTCTAAACAACCTATAACAAAGTTTCGAATAAGATTTTGCAAAGCACATCTAAAACTCTCAAAAACATTACTGACCAGCCCAATATACGAGCCACTTCTGTTGCTCTGCTTGATCCTTGTCCTCAATAGCCTTGAATGTTGAATAGACAGGCAATACAATCCCCACAGAACAGCTGCAAGTGACATTAACCCACATTACAACAGAAGTTTTCGATACAGAAATCAACTAAAGCAGATATCAGAGAGCAATTAAACGTCAACAAACTAAGAATATAAACAAAGCTCAAGCTCACCACGCTGTTCGAAGAACAACATTAGAACCAAGAGGAGACAGAAGCACCTTCAATCCAACCTACATCAATCATCAACAGAAAACAAATCAAGTTTACGAAAATAATAAAATCCCTTCAGCTAACAAAAGCAGTAAATCTATCACGCCCAAATCAATACCACTTAGCTCAAACACAAAACAAAATCAACGCAGTTTCATACAAGCTCTGTAACTTAATCCGTAGCTACACAATAAGAATTTGCCCAGAAACCCTAAATTCAACACGAATTTCCTTAATTGAAACATGACCTAAACATAAATTTCGATTTCGAGCATAAAAAAACTTACATCGCTGTACATGTTAGGTCCGAACAGAGCCATCATCTGCAACAATCAGCTCCTATGAATGTAATTTTGTATAGCTTCAACGATTGCGAGCCGATCAGAACAGGGAAATAGAGAAGGGGCTAAAACAGAGAAGAGATCAAAATCGCTTATCCCTAATTTTTTTTCTCTGTTCTTCAATTTGAGGCATTTTATTTTTATTTTTATTTTTGTTTTAAATTTTTAGTTTTCAAATTGTAGTCCCAAAGTTTCAATTAATTCGAGTTTGCCCCATCTAGAATAAGCTAATTTTCACCATTCTCCACAAAGATTATGCTCCAGCCTCCAGCCAGTGGCGAATCCAGAACCTATCGTGAGGGGGGTCGAAAATTTGTTCATGAAAAATGATCGAGAGAAAAAACTGTGAAACTATAAACATAAAAAGAAAAAA
>JAQRGC011914744.1:0-15483 GCA_028659135.1 Plantago lanceolata
GCATACACCACCAGGACACATTCATTATTTGGAATTACTACTACTATTATGCTAGATATACAAATCCCAGCTGGGTCAGCTGACCCAGCTTGGGTCCGCTACTGAGGCAGGGTTTCGCGGCGTTTGGGGACACGAGTGATGGAGCGCTCCAACTCCGCCGCCTCTTCCGGAGAAACCTTCTTTGACTTCCGTCGCTGAGTGTTACTGCTTCGTTTCACAGGCGGCATTCTTCAATTCAATCGAACCGAATGCTTTAAACTTTTTGGTATTTTTGTTCTCTGAAAAAAAGTTTTCGGAACTCTGGGGAAGCTTTTTCTTGTCTTGGTTTTGACTATGATCCAGTTAACAATTGTATTCAGTTCAATTAGTCCATTTAGACCGTGTTTAGTTCACCTTAATTTCAGTTCGTTCAATTTAAATTTACTTAGTTTAAATTTATATTTCAGTTCAGTTAAGCTCATGTCATATTAATTCAGTTCAGTTAAATTCAATTTAGATTCATTCAATTCAGTTAAGTTCAGTTAAAAAAATTTCAGTCTAATTGAATGAAAGCTTGATTAAGTTCAGTTCAACTTAAATTTAAGATAGTACTAGTGTTGTTATATTAACCAAACCTTAACAAGTACTTAAACTTACTAAGACTCGAGTTCACCCCCATAAGGTTTCGAATCGAACTCCCAATCTAAATTTATACCAATATTATTAATGTGCCGAGCATAAATCGGTTCGATAAATACTGGCTCGTTAAACTCGTTACATCTCCATACCATATTTTCAAGCTCGTCAATCCATCTTGAATCGTTTATATGTGTTTACCTTTTTGTAGGCATATGATCATTTCAAATCATAATTTGTAATATATAATCTCAAATTATTTAATTTTAACATCTTATTTTATATTTTCACTTTCATTTTTCTACTAATTTGATAACGAGTTCATTCAAACCAAATAAATTGAGCGCGAGCCTTAATTTTATATCCGTTTTCTTAACGAGGCTCGGTTCAAGTTCAAATTCAAACCTTATTTTATTTTTTGTTCGTTTTCTTAACGAGAGTTTTAGCTAGAATGTTGGCGAGTAAAATGGTAAAAATTATTTGTAGTCCAAGGGAAATCGGAGGATTTGGTCCAATTTTCAAATGCCTCAAAATACCTAGTCTAACTAGGTATTTTTTTTGCACTAAAATCCAAGGGTCCGACTGATGAGGGATTGTTAAATCCTCAGCCCACCGGGCTTTTCAAAACCTATCAAACAGCAAAAAATTCGATAAGTGAGGGATTTCAATTCCAAATCCCTCCGAAATGACACTTATCAAACACACACTAAACTTCAAAATTTTGGCCGAGCCCCATTTCAATCCAATGCCCGCCAATTGAAACACAAATTCCCAAATGGAATCAGGCGACACCTCCATAACCTCAGACTCTGCTGCTTTTTCCGATTGGGATTCCGATTTCCCTCCCCTCACCGACGAAGATCTCGCAGCCATCGACGCCGCATTACTCGCCACCACCTCATCCAGGAAGCGCGACCCATCTCACTCCCCTCCCGAAATTCGCCGCCGCTTGCCGGACTCTCTCTTCTCCCTTTCCTCCTGCACCACAAAGCGACGACTCCTCGATACTCCTGCCTCTCACTTTCAGAGTAGGGAAATTTGTTTAGTGCATTTCAAATTAGGTTTTACTCTTGATTTTGATAAAACACTCGAGACAGTTTATGAGTAACTATTTTTAGTTTTTTACTGTTTATTTTATGTTCTAAATGAATCGATTGTATCGAGTAAACGAATCGATTATATCTTGCTTTAGCTGGTTAAGTTGTCATGTTGATGTTGGGCATAATGCCTGTGTAATTGTTACATCTAATTGAGTTGTTTGGGGACTTGTTTAAGCTGGTCTTGACTTGAGTGAATGCTGCTTGAATGTATTGGTTTGCAGATATAAAGTTTGGAGGTCGCGTTTTGTATAGCAGAACGGTGGATGAGGTTGAAAGAGCTGCACAGGAGCTTTTAAGTTTTGTCGAAGATAAGAAAAGAAAAGAAGGCCACTGCGTTCTTGGTCTGGATATCGAGTGGAAACCGACGTTTACAAGAGGTATATTTGCTTTTTGCTTAATTTGGAATGAAGCTGAATTGTATGCGGAAGTGTTGATAACACGGGGTGTTGAGCCCTAAACTACTAGTTTGAATTAGAGCAGCTGGCAATGTGTGTAGTATACATGAGAAACTGGACAGGCCTCTTTCTTAAGCTACTTCATTTTCCGCATTAATCCATGTTTTGATCTTGTACTGCATGCCAAAATATGTGTTTCTATATGGAGGCATATGAATTCTTTATTGACATTTGAATCTATGTGATCAACGTGTGGACAGTGGAGTATGCTATAATAACCGTCTCTTGTATTCTCTAAAACCATTCATGTGAATTGTGATATAATTGCTGTGCTCCTTATCACCCTTGCAAACCTGTAAAACCATGATCTCCATCAGCTGTTTGACCCGTAGAGTTTTCTGATTTTCTCCAGCTTTCATACTTGGATTTCTTTGTACTCATATCATCACATAAATTTCTTGACCAAGTGTCATGCTTAGGATTATTTGTAAAGAAAGAGAATGATATTTTAAAGGGTTAGGGGTGTAGAAATTTCCATAATCACTGCCTTAGTTATGAAATTCTTCTAGCAGCCAACGGAGTTCAGTGTGGCCCTATGGCCTCCTTAGTAAAATGACAAGGGGCAAAAGAAAAAAAAAGTTACTAATAATAAAGCAAAATAAGAGGAAAAGGAAAAAGCCTAATTTATAATACCAATTCTTTCTGCTGTAACTGTACCAGGTCCAGTGCCAATTTTCTACATCTCCTCCGTTACTGTCTATCTATACTTATAATCTTAGTAAGTCTTGAATACTGTATCATGCAATGTGACCTCAAGATTGGAATCAAAAGCACGCGAGTAGGTAAGGTGCTTAGAGATATAAATGTAGAATTGGATGGAAGCGAGACCTAGTTTCTGTGTTGTTTAAGATGTAGTACATGGTTTCTTTTCTTCAATGTTGAATCTTTGGTTTTTTATAAGTAATACCCGTTTTTTGTTTCTATATTGCATTGACTCATACTATAGTACTATAATAAGGTAATATCACTTCCATTCACAAGGAACCCAGCATACCTGAAGTCATCTCATTCTGTTACGATTCGTCTTTATCGTTATTCTTACTTTTTGCATGAAATCGATGATGTGTACAGGTGTTCCACCCGGGAAAGCTGCAGTGATGCAAATATGTGGGGACATCAACTGTTGCTATGTGTTGCACATTAAACATTCTGGAATTCCTAAAACCTTACAATGTCTTCTTGAGGATCCTAGTTCTCTAAAGGTAATGCTTCACATAATCCTAAGGAATAAGGATTCTCATTTATCGGCATTGTGGTTTGGACATTAATTATTACTATTTGCTTAGTAATTGTGGATAATCTTTATGGATAGTATAAGCCAACTAACTTTTTTTTCCTGCATGTTTAGGTGGGTGTAGGGATTGCAGGCGATGCTTCTAAAGTGTTGCAAGATCATGATGTATCCATTAAGAACTTGGAGGATCTGTCTTACCTGGCCAACAAAAAACTTGGCGCAGAACCAAGAAACTGGAGTCTATCAGCTTTGACTGAAACTCTTGTTAGCAAAAAGGTATGGATGGATGTGATTTCATGATCTCTCCAGTGATTCATGCGATTAGGCCGTTGTTGTTTCTAACTGAGTGACTTATATCTTGTAGCTTCCCAAGCCAAAGAAAATCAGAATGGGAAATTGGGAAGTCAATGCTCTATCAAAAGCGCAACTAGACTATGCTGCCACAGATGCATACGTCTCCTGGTATCTCCATCAGGTCCTGGCAACTGTAATTTGAGTTTCTGATATGACCCCTTTTACTGTTTATTCTCTTCATCGTTCTTAAATATTCCAACAGAGCAAAATTTTCTGCATGAATACAGGTACTCATGACCTTTCCAGATTGTGATGATACGAAAAGCGTGGAAACATCAGCTCCCAGTTGATACCATCATTCTGGATATAGAAATGCATCTGCAGGTGCATCCTCTGCACGAGCTATTGGTAAATACTCAAATGCATTTCATTTCTCCTTTGGGTTGAGTATCTATTACTGGAGTCTCATCCAACAAGACTGAGCCTCCCGTTTGATTGTTACTGTAACACTGCTGTGTCTATTTGTTGTAGCACATGGCGCATGTTCATGGTAATTAAACCTGATCAACTCTTCGATAGTATTTTTTTTTCCTTACGATGGCGCAAGACATTGAGCCAGTGCTTGTTTTTTTGCACATCACTGGATTCGATTGGCCCGGCACTCTCGTGAGTCGTGATGTTCACAGCTCTCATCATTTCGGGGGGCCAAAACAGTGTAAAGTTTGTGTAAGCTCCACCCCGGTTGTGTTATTTGTATCCCGAAATTCGCATCTGATTGTAGTATCTCAATGGAAATGACCTCATAGCTTTGGCATCCTACTGGACATAACTTGTAAACAGGCTGTTTCATTCTTGTGAAATCCGCGTGAACATTTTGCACAGAGGCCTAATTGTTGGACCGTGTTGAATAGCGATAAAAGTGTAGGGGTCTAAATCTAATTATATAAAATTTGAGCGTGATGGAGTTTAATTCGCACGTTAGGTAAAGAGACGGTAGCATACGTGTGACGTGTATGGAGCGAAACATGGCGGGTATTGCCACGTGGAGGAGCAGATATAGCTAGCTAGCAACAAATGCAAACGCATCATATCACAGTTGAGAATAGAATAAACCATGTGCCAATTGGGTTCCTGGTGTCAAATTCAAAACCCTTTTCTCTCTTGTAAGATATGTGTCATCAAATCATTGCTCAGCTGTTTTTAATCCAATTTCAATACTACTACAAGTATGTTAACGTAACCGTAAATGAAATGAAATGGAAAGATTGAAATGAGACGAAGGAAATAATAGATATATAGACCTATGTATCATGTATGCTTGTATGGTGGAATATGATGGAACTAATGGGAGTATGTCCTTCAAGCACTTAGTTTGTGGTGTACTAATGTTTTTGATGTTGAAAATGACTTAATTAGTTCAAGTTATGTTTTTACGTACTCTCAAAAGCATGCTCGTTGATGTCATTCGGAAGACGAGTGTCTAAAGGAACGACATTTCGACCTTTCATGTTAGATCGAATCATCAGTCTCTTAGATTTTCGATGCCATTGACATTTATCGCCGCAAGTGGTAAAATAGTAGTGTTTTACCCTAGTGGGCAAAGATTTGCGGGACGGAGGGAGTAGTGTTTTAAAGAGTTTCCAAGCACGCCGCCTCCTTAAGTAGTAGTAGTAATAATAAAATCTTTTTCCCTACCCCTATCGAGTATTGGGCATGAAGTTATATGTCTTGGTTTTACATATACTTTCATGCTCAATACGTTCTTGTAAACCATGGGGATTCCTCTCACTGTAGTGTGTGGGCCCTATGGGAATCTTGCGGAGATCCTCTTAAGATCTAAAAAAGCATACTCTAACTTAGCGAATCTAATGGCATAATCTTAACTTTTTCTTGCAAGCTCTTAATTGTGTTGAGTATCGTGTTTATCCATTAAAACACGGAAGATGCTTAAAAGTTACGTCGTAAGCCACGTGAAAAATCCAATGCTACATCTCAACCAAACACATAAATCTCGCTCATTTATATTTCTCGTACCAATCGAGGTCGATGCCAACCCCACCAACACGGATCATCTTTCTCCAAAAACGAACAACTCTCGTTCCCACTAATAAGGATCATCTTTTCCCAAAAAGAAACCACTCTCGTTCCAAAATTAATTCCCGCTCCGTCAAAACGCCGACCAAGATAATATCTTCCCATGCATTTCTTAACTCTTTAATTCCCAACATTCATCACATGATCACATATTCACATCCATATCTTTCCACAACATTTTAAAGTCCTAAACAAAATCTCTGAAACATAATTTCCGTACCAACTAATACTAACAACTAAAAAATGAGTAAAAGAGGTAGCGACTGTAAGTTTCCAACGACATTGAAAAAAAAAATGAGTAAAAGAAGTAAAAAAAAATCTTAAAATAGTTCCTATAACATTTTACACGAATCAGTTTCAAGAAACTGAAATAGATTCTCCAAAACGGATTGTACTAGCGCGTGGTTTTAGTCACTTGACTCACTTCCAATCTTACGTACAAAACTCACTCATTCACATTCATCCCAAACAAATGTACCTGTATACAGCATAGCGCTCTCTCTCTCTAGAATAAGAAGGTAAGTATAGTACTATAGGATTTTCTCTCTCTAGAAATGTACTTGAGCAAGCCACATAAATAGTGAATGATCCAGTCCTTTGTATTTTCTTCTTCTTCTCTCCTCATTTTTGCCCAATTCCTCTCTCTCTATATTTTCTCTCTCTAGAGACAAAACCACTCTTCCTCTAGTCTACCCCAATCTTCATCTTCTTCTCCTCTCTTTCTTCCCCACACACACTGAAACCACCAGCTGCAGCAGCTGAACCTCACTCTTCATCTCTAGACATGTTGTTGTTACATGTATAACCACCAATTCTGCTCAATTCTTCTCTGTTGCTCAGTGTTTTGTAACGACAAGCAAAAAGGAAAAAAAAATTCAGAAAAAAATTTAGAAAAGAGATCTTGTCCTCGTCTACAAATGCTCATCGTTTTGTAGCTGGGCCAAGGTATTTTTGTAATGCACGATTTAATTTCAATTTCGGAACTGGTTTTGGATTTCGTTACGAAAAGATTAATTTTAATTTTAATGATTTTCCAATCAGGAAGCATATTCGTTTCTTTATCTGATTGAATTAATGCTTTCTACGGAAAATTCAGTTCAATTGGATCGGAAAGTTGCTTTGTTTCTCTCTCTTTGCGTATTTGGAAAAGCTAAAAAAATAAATTAGGGTTTTGCTGCTTTGTATGAGATTGTTGTACTGATGCTGGATTTTATCTAGGGTTTTGGAATCGGATCAGATTGGGACCGGTGGATTTTTCGTTGGAATTAGGTTTCCGGCCAGCAAATTCAGATACTCAAATTTGATTGGATTGGATTGGCAGCTTTTTCTTGGGGAAATTGATTGATCAGAGTTGGCGTTGATCTTAAGGAACTTGGGAGTGATTGTTTCGGTGCGGCATTGCTGTATGCAAGTTCGTTTTCGGTTAAGGGTATGATGGAGCAGGACTGTTCCAATTAGTAGACTTGAATCTGAGCATATAGGATCAGACATTTTTGAGGGAATAAGCAGTAGTTTTCGTGCCTTTTTCGTTATTTCTTTCTGTGGTATGAGGTAGGGAGTTGGTGTTATAAGGTGGAAGTGGTGAAGAAGGTTCATCTTGTACTACTGACACATTTAACGAGGACGCCATTAGCAATCTTCGGAGTTTTGTAATCTCATTTGAAGTTATTAGTTGTAAAGTAGTCTGGACTCTGGACAACCTTTCTGGTTTGATCAGTTAACATCTAAAGTAAGAGTGAGCTGGTGGCGGTGTGATCTGGGCACTTGAGCTAGGGGAAGGAGCTTAATGGATGAACATTAAAGCTGGAAATCAATGTGGGGTCATGGTGCATGGACAGAATCATAATCACTGTTCCGTTCCGGCGTTGGAACACTGCTGTAGCCTTGAAATAGTCCAAGAACTTTGTTTTTGTGAAGGTAATTACTTTTCTTCTGCCAGGGAAGTGTGCAATGTCTCGGTGCTTTCCATTTCCACCCCCAGGATATGAAGAAAGAAATAATAGACCGGAAGACTTGGATGTATTGAAAGAGGTATGTTCATTTCTACTCAGCTTCTTGTTGCATGTAACTTGAGTTCTTTTGCACCATCTTTTTTAGGTTTCTACTGCATTGAGTGATTCAGGTTCATGTCCATTCGATTTTGTTCAGTGCCCTGTTATTTCATGTTGTTGTGCGTATTAATTTCAGCATGCAGTTTATTAACCGTTGATCTGAAATATGCAAGACCTAGGGTGCGGAGTACCATTTGTTATTCTGACTGACCTGCACTTTTATGTTAATTCTGTTGCCAAAATTAGTGTGTTATGCGTTTTACCATGAAAGTGATTGATATGTAATGCAAAGATTATTTATTGACTGCAGTCTATAGCAAGTACGTAATGTGCTATGGTGCATGTGTAGCACTGTGTTGTACGTGCTTAAGAGATCTGGACTTTTTATTCTCTTCATAGTTATTAATGTGCGTGCTTCTTTTTGTCATATTTAATTCGTAGTATTAAACTAAACAAGGAAAGATTGGACAAAGAACTTATGTGAACAGACACTTCTACTTTTAAGTTTGAGGATCTTGTAGTGTATTTTTAAGTACAACTGTTGAACAATGTTGACACTTTTACATCCTGATTTTTTAATCTTGAGTATTACGTAAATATTTTTTGGTACTTTGATAAACTTATGAAGGTTTTGTCAAACACGCCATTGTTTAGTGCTAAAATGGCTCCAATATAATGATATGTTCAAATATAGACGTGCTTGGGCTCTACTTTTAGGTAGCTCTAGGTTTTTGCTGTACTATATGCCACAGGCTCACCTTGTCATAGCACTGAATTGTGTGCTATGAGTCATCAACACGATATTTAGTGTAGTGAGTCTTAGAGCATTTGTAGCGTAATGGTTCCAACGAATTAAATTGCCCTGGCAGCCATAATTAGAAGGTCAGTAAACATGCATACTACGCTTAATGAAGTATAAAAAACATAAAGCTTTTTAGAATCTAGTATATATTAATAGATCCCAGGATCTTTTCCTCTTTCTTGGATGTCCTTTGTTTCAAGCGTTGGTGGGAATTCAATGACAGCTTATAGATTAGTCCCTATTCTCACAAGTAATAGGAAGGGAATTGTAATTTAAGCTTTTCGGTACGATTTGACACCCGAAAGGAAACGCTGGTGATTTTACGCAGCATGAGTTTGTTGAGTGCTTCATAATTGGAGGTCGAAGTAATGATCCGTGTCTTCATATGCTTACTCTTTAATGCACAAAAGAACTCATTCCCTAGATTCTGCACTGGAATATGTGCCTGTCTCATTCATAGTCCTTTATAGCATTAGTCTGTTCGCTTGCTGCATGATTTTTCTATGCCTTCTTCACCCTCGTCCCGAAACCGACCCATAATCTTTCTTATATTTGCCCATACCAAAATCTTATGTGTGGTTGGTTTATCCTCATTTTAAGGAAGACCCTCTTATATTTATTCAAGGCGTTGAGGTACAATGAATTTAATGATTTCTTTTATATTATATTTTGTATTTACAGTATTAAGCAATCTTTTAAAAAACTTAATGCATTAATTGCAGAGATCAAAGTGGCCAAACAATAATAAAAATACAAAAAGACATCAATAAGAGAGTGTATTCCTCTTCACTTTTTCATTGAAAAGATAGTTAATGTAATCCATGTAAGTCAAAGTCTCATCTTTATTTGTGCTCTATAAGGTTTGTCGCTCATAAAACATCGGCAGCAAATCGTTAAGCTAAGTTTTTGCTGTTTCTGGAGCATTAAATGCCATTCAATAATCAGGACCTGGAAAGGTCTTCAGTCTTCACGTCAGTATTTCACTGTAATATGCAAAACTTACTAGATACAGGAAACACAGATGGCCCCTATATAAGTTGGTGAATCTGAGGCCATGAAGACTCTCATAATTCAGAGGTCTTGGGTTCTAGTCCCCATATGATGCATGCATGCTTTCTTTCTGCTATACTCCTATGTGCTTAGAGGACAACCATTGCTTAATGGGGAAACAGTTTTATCAAGTATGAACAATTATTTAAGAACACTGTAGACCAGAAGTGTTACTATATCTGGACGGAAAAGACGGAGTAGAAAATAGAAGCAAATGACGCGGAAAGATAATCAAACATCCTGTGGTGTTTAATCCCCCTAACCACCACAACCACAACACACATGCACACACACATGCACACAGTCTCCAATTCACTGTTAAATACTTGGTAAACAACCTCCATTTTGTGGTACTCTTCTGTATATATCTGGCAAACAAGCTTCATTTTTATCAATATTCCTAACCTTACTTGGTGGTTATTTTATAAACTTGTGATACCCTTTGAGTGTTAATATCTGGGACCATTAAAGTACACTTTGTTATATATGCCTGCATTGCTGCATGTCAGCTAATATGTAGAAAAATCCTGCTACATTGCGGATAACCTTCTGAAGTTAAGAGCATGCATTTGATTGATTGAAAATTAGTTTTAAGCATTGAGAAAGACTGTCATGACCGGAAAACATATTACTCATGGCATTTGTGTAAATTCTGCTTGAAGTGGATGACATTGTAGGCTTGTATTGGAATTTTTTTGGTGTAATTGATCAGTAGGCGTAGGTGGATAAAAGGATGAAAATAGCTTGCTTTCTTGTGGACGATCCAACTGGACTGTTCGATATAGTTTAAGACCTCTTTGTTATGCAATTGAAGTACACAAATGCATGCCATAGTTTTGGATAAATCACATACTGCGTCAACCATGATATATTGAATAAATACAGTGTTTGCTTGGGTATTTTGCCAGTTTGGCATAGTTTAATTTGGGATTTGAATATTGGCAGTAAAGTGTGACTTAGGTAGTAGAGCAGTTACATATTCCCTCTGCATTTCTTCTTGTGCATGGAGATTAGGAAAGCTTGTATTAAATAGGGCGGAGTACTGCATTTTCGGTGCTTTGTGAAGTAAGGATGAATATAAGTTGCAAGTGGGTTATTATAAGAATAAAGAAGAACAACTAGTTGATAAAGTTTGGTAAAGTCGTAAATACGTGTGTGTAGTATATGGGTGAAGATATATTTAAAATGGAATGGGAGGGAATAATAAGTTTTCACTGGGATGCCACATGGAAAAATGAGAAGTTTTAAGTGGGCGGATGGATTAGTCGTTTAATGTGAGTGCTTTTGATGTAAAGGTGTTTAACTTGATGGAAGAAGGTATTCAAGAGAGAAAAGGAAAAAAGTGGGAATGCAAAGAATTATGAAGAGGAAAATAAAAGAGACACTGTCTAAACCAACTGTTTTTGTTCTTTTTAGAGGAAGGGAGGGGCGGGTAATTTCTTATTATGGATTTTACCTAGGGTTGAGTTTTAAATCAGTTAGCGAAGAGCTCTAGCCTCAATACATTTTCTTTTTGTATGATTTGTATGTGTATTATAATTATATACCCAAATGTAGCATATATGGTCATGTATATCAGTCTTGCTAGTTCGTTTCTCATCTTTTATACTTATTTCTTTTATTTTAGTCAAAATGAGGGGGTTGGGATTGTACAAAGCGAAAATTTTGGTGGAACTGTCAGTACTTAGCAGACTCTTCCATATAAGGATATCTCAACAGATTTTGGTGAAGCAATCTAGTAGTCCGATTGTAATACTGCCAAGAGATTATTTTCAAACTCATTTACGAAGTGAATGCACATGCTTTCACATTGTTTTTCTTTGCGCAACTCCAAAATCTTGGTTGCGAAGAGTGCGATTTTTTGCTTTTGTAGTTTGATTACATATTATTTGACAATTAATACAGTATTACAGTAATTTAAAAGACTTGCAGATTTTCAGTTCGGGCGGATATGCTTATAATTCTATGTTTTCAGGCAAGGCGCAAAGAGAAAAAGCACAAAAAGGAGAAGGACAAGGAAAGAAAGAAGGAAAAAGAGAAGGGCAAAGATGAGAGTGATGAGAAACAGAAGGACAAAAAAGATCGCAAGAAGCACAAAGACAAGAAGGAAAAGCACAAGGATAAGAAGAAGGATAAGGAGGATCGGAGCAAAGACAAAGAGAAAAGAAGCATCTCTGATGAGTCGACAGTTTCTGGTGTGAAACTCGAGGACAAGCACGGGGATAAACTTCATCCGGAAGGACACATCAGCAATAGAAGCGATATTGTGGATGCAGGGAAACACTCTGCTCTCTTTCAGGGGCAAAATGGTACAGGACCTTCCAAAAGCAGCTTGCCGTCGAAGGCAACCGATGAATCAAAACTTGTGCAAGCTTTCTCAAAGCACGGGGATAAGCTTCATCCAGAAGGGCATAGGAAAGATATAAGGCCTGCTGTTGATGCAGGGAAACACTCTTCTCTTCTTAAGGGGCAAAATGGTACAGGGCCTTCTCAAAGTGTCTTACCCTCGAAGGGAACCGATGGATCAAAATTTGTGCAGGAGTTGGGCAGGAGGATCAAAGATGATGGAGTCAGTGGGAGCAAATTACCAGATAAGCCTGCCCTTGTGGATCAACGGGATAAAAAAATGGGAGCAAAAGCTGCATCTGGGAATACTTCTGCAGTTGTAGGAAAAGAAAAGGGCAATAACAAAGACAAGGGGGTTGATGTTATGAGCCTGGATGTACAGGGCCCGACAAATGTGCCTCGTGGATATGCAATGGTCCCACAAAGCATTCCGCCCATGGATAAGGGTGAGGTTGGTAGAATTCTGAGACCACTGGACGATCAGAATAACGGGACACCGGGGGTTAAGGAGAAATTGAAGGAAACTGATGAAGGTAAGAGGGGAGACAAACGAAAAGAGAGAGATAAAAAAAGCCACCGGAAAGAAAAAGATAAGGACAAGGAGAAGAAAAGGTCCAAGTCGAAGGTGAAAACTGAAAGACAGGGAAGTGAACAGGCCAAGTTGGATGCAAAAGGGGTGAGTGCTGGTGTTGCTGTTGTCAGCAATGAAAGCAGAGGTGCACTGAAGGAGGTCAAAACCAGTGGAGTTAATGAAGGAAATCCCAGGAAGAGAAAAGATATCTATACAAATGGTTTCCATGGTGAGTTTTACTTGTTGAATTCTTTACCACATGAGAAACTTTTACTGTTCCCATTTATGATTTTTTTTGTCCGAGGAGTGTTTGATGTAATATTTGTAGGAATCTGTGGGAATAAATACTGCTCTCTCCTCTGAAGTTTAAGCTCTTGCTAGTTCCTTCTAAATTTAGAATAGGTTATACAGTGTGAACTGTAGTTACAGAAGTTTAGTGGTCTATGTTAAACTAGAAAGTCACTGAAGAAATGAATGAGCTTGTACTTCTATTAACCCCTTCTTATGGCTGATCGTTGTTACTTGTTCTACAGAGACTGAAACCAGTGCTAATAAAGTGCAAAGGCATTCTCCTCATCAGTCAATGGAGAACGGAAGCCAACTTAAAGCTTTCTCAACCCCTACTAAATCTTATGATGAGCATGCTACTCCAAATAGTGTCACTGCGGATTATAATGGCCGGTTGATGAATGGCATGGTTGAAGCCCAGAGACCGCTTCCATCTATTCCTAATAATTCTTCTGCAGCTATGGTCCGTGATCAAGTTGCTGAAGTTCCAAAGGTACCCAACCAAAAATCCAATCCTTCGAAGGAGACGGCAACAAAGGTACCCAACCAAAAACCCATTCCTTCGAAGGAGATGCCGACAAAGTTACCCAACCAAAAACCCATTCCTTCGAAGGAGATGCCAACAAAGTCACCCAGCCAAAAATCCATTCCTTCGAAGGAGATGCCAGCAAAGTCACCCAGCCAAAAATCCATTCCTATGAAGGAGACACAGACATTACCGAATCTGGAGGATGTGATTGCCGAAGTTACCAAGGCACCTGACCAGAAAGCCATTCTTTCGAAGGAGATGCCAACTAAGGCACCTGACCAGAAAGCCATTCTTTCGAAGGAGATGCCAACTAAGGCACCTAACCAGAAATCCGTTCCTTTGAAGGAGATGCAAACAAAGGTACCTAACCAAAATTCGGTACCTAACCAGAAAACCATTCCTTTGAAGGAGACGGCAAAGGTACCCACACTTGAGGATCTAATTGCTGAGGCATCGAGGAAGCCACCACATCCTGATTCCAAGTATCTGTCTGGGGTACTAACAGTTCCCAGTGTGGCCGACTTGGGTGATGATGATCAGGATTGGTTTTTTAGTAAAAGAGGTCCTTCAGATAAGCTTAAGACCGAGCCAGTTCAGGTCGACAAGGAGCTACAAGTATGGTCTAAAGCTGTACGGATTGAGCAGGCTGATATTTGTGCTTTGCCTTACGTGATCCCATACTGATTGCTGAAGTAACTACCTTAGGACGCTGTGATAAACCAAAAAACTGAACAAGTGAGCCTCGTCAGTCGTAACTGATCAGTTTGGTGTGACTTGCGAGAATGGCATGTCATAATTGCTGGACAAAGTGTGATTTGCACAATCACCTCCTGAAGTTTGTTGGTTATTTCTTGTGCCCCTTGAACTTCCAAAGATACTTTTCACTTCCAAAGTTACATATACTTCCTTCAGGGTTCGAATGTAATGATTTTGAGGAGGAATTTTGTAACAGTGAGGAAGGCATGAGACCTCAATGCAACTTTCTAATCTTTCAAGATCGGGGGTAAATCATGTAAAAGACTTGAATGTCATAGGCCTATGTGGCCGCAACATGTACGAGTTCGATGGTGATTGGAACGACTTTGTACGAGGAATAGAATACCTATCACTCTGGCCTTTCCAATCACGGAACCGTGCATTGATAGTATAGCTTTGGTTTTGGTGGCTGGTTGGCTCACATGGTAACTTTTGAGGCAATCTATGTTTGCGATAAGTAGCAACAGCATTGTAGCGAGCCGCAGTGCGCATGGCAGTTTGTCTAATTGGAGTATAACTGTAGCTCGAAGCTGTCGTCCCTGCAATTTTGGTTGGTTTGTGACAAACGACAGAGTACTGTATACATGGAATGTATGATAGAGAGAGGGAAGGAGGTTAGGTCCCCATACGGCATTTTCGATATGCTACTATATTAGTCTAGTGCTGGAAAATTTTCTCTTGGTGTTTTTATTTTCATCGTTTGACATTATATATGTGCTCTGGATACACATCTGTGATTGAGAGATTTCTCTCCTTCAGATATCATTGATTTCTCTCATTCAGATATCATCTAGTAACAAGCTTAGATGACAGATGACGGGGTTTTAGATGCTAGGAGTAATCAGTGTAACCGTCTCACATGGTGTGTCATAGTGATTACGTTTCTAACATTCTAATATACTGAGATTACAGATCGAGTAGTTATTAGTGCTAGTGCCCAAGCATGTGCCGCTTGACTACTTTGTTGGATGAACTTTCTGTATATTTGAATGAACATGAACCAAAGTTGGTTGGTTGAAGCTTCTGATTCTTGAATCCAGGCTGTAGTTTGCTTTGACAGACATGGACCTTTAACATGTTGATGCAAGTGCGTGTTAGAGAACATATTTGAATACCGTGTGTGATATGACTCATAACCTTTTACCAGTCGTAATCTAAGACAAGTCATTCTAAAGCGACATTGAGAATTTGAGCTGGAATTGCAAATTAACTCGAATATCGTAGGTTGTTTCATGTTTGGGATCGGCACCTTCTCGTACCGGGACCATTAATAGAAGGCCAGCAATCGTATGACACAG
>JAQRGC011914849.1:0-10656 GCA_028659135.1 Plantago lanceolata
TTCACATTCTATTAGTTGATTCAATGCACATGTTCCAATCACCATATTGAACATGCCATATGCACCGGTCGATGACTTATGAAATCACACTAACAATGAGAACTAATATCTTCCCATAATATATCAGCTATTTATGGGGAATGAATCATGTGTTGGCGCAACTACCTAATGACATACATTTCATAGCACACCCAACTATAGATGTATCTACCATTAATAAATGGTGCAAGCATTGTCTATAATTTAAGTGTGATACTCAATGTACTCATTCACAATGCCATGATGTTTCCTAGCCTTATTATCTCTTTTGATCATTCAACACTTCTATTTGTCAAGAACAGTATGCACCATGCACCTCTCTGATAATTGTTGTGAAATGTTTGGAGTTGTGCTTGCAGGAGAAGAATGTAGCAAACAGTGAGGAGGATTCAGTTTGTAAAACGCGGAAAATTGTGGTGGTGAAGCACTGCAATATAATTGACGCAAGCTTCTGGGAAGCACACCCTGAAATTCTGAATGAGAAAGTTCAATTGTTGTAGATGATGACATGGATTACTTTCTGAGTAATATTGTTCTAGAAGATGATAGGGATTATATTATTTCCATTCTATCTGGCATCTTCCGTACTTGTAAATTGCCAATACTACTGTAATTATGCCAATGAAGAATTCTGAGCTTCTTTCAGAGCTAACCATTGTCTTTTCTTAATTAGTAATTTCAATGTACTGTAATACACATTTTAGTTGCTTATTACATCATTAACAAACATTAATAAGTCAACTTCGATTGAGAAAACTGATACACAATGGTTAATTATTTTTCTTAATAGATTATATTTTTCAATCAATGTGTTATAAATTGTCGACAGTTTTTTTTTGAGAAATTGTGCTGTATCGATCAAATAACGGGGTTTGGAGTTTCCATTGCTATAGAGAAATAGACTGAGTCGACATATACAATCATGGATCACCTTGATAGAGCAAGAACACAATCTACGGTGGGGAGAAATACGACGTCAACAAGTATTTATTTCATCAACGTGGTTAGAATATAAATAACAAAAAACGATAAAGACTAGGGATATTGTCCTAGTCTAGCAACTGTATAACGGATAAAGATAAATATACAAGAGAGAATCTAAAACGGTCTATTCGAAAGTAGCTTCCATTATCTTCCTCCAAGTACTCTCTACGAAGCTAGACATCTTACACAAACTAGTAGTAGTCTCTTGTGCATTTGAATCGCTCTTCCATGCTCTTAGATTGCATGGGACGTGTTGAGATTATTCTCTACAAACATAGACGTCTTGAATGAACTCGTGTCTTATGTATTTGAACCGATCTCCTATGCTTTTGGGTTTCACGGGACGTGTTGAAATTCTTGAGCAAATTGCAAGCCGGTACCCATATTGTCAAAAAATTGGACTAAGCACCTAAGTACACACAGTACTTAAGTACATCGTATTTTTGTGCTTAAGTACTTAAGTTCTGTGTGTTTGTGTGCTTTAAAAACACACACTACAACATAAAAATACGATGTACTTAAGTACGGTGTGTGAGAAGGGTGCTTTTTGTAGTTTTAGTGCCAACTTGGGTGTTGGCACCAATTTCGCCGAAATTCTAGCTAATTGGGATTAAGCCCATGCAACATCATTAACCAAATTAAGCCCAATGAACTGAGGCCCAAAGGCTTGTTAGGCTCTGTTCTTTTCGGTTTGAAAACTCATTATTTTCAGTTCACTTCTGTTCATTCTTACTTAGTTATATTTTGTATTGCACTTCAGTTCTGTTCAGTCTTGCTTAATTATATTTTGTACTGCACTTCAGTTCTATTCTGTTCAGTTCTATTCAAACGAAAATAACAGTGATCCGTAATTAGGTTTAGTTCTTACTCTTGGCACTTGGCGGCACTCTTCAATTTTAACCGAAGAAGCGTGTTTGAGACAAGCCAAAGGTATTTAGCCCTCAAAGAAGCGTGTGCTTGGAGACGGTATAATATTCCCCTTTCCCATTTTTCAGTTTTTGCCGCTACTCTTGGCTCTACGGCAACCTATCACTGGTAACCTTCCATAATCTTAGTTAGAATTTCTCTTGATGAATTTAAGTGTTTGGTTTCTGGTATTTCATATTCTCAGCTGCTAGTTTGATTTGTTAATTGAGTTTAACCATTACGAGTAAACTTCCATTGCTGCTCACCAGGTGTTTGATGTTTTGTCCCAGTGACCTCTTTCCGAATTTTAATCTTATTGATAGAATGATAGTCCACTGTGGTTTATTTTCAGGCCAATTTGTTCTTCTATTGTGTGCTTTGCGTTAACTGAAGCAAATTAAGGAAAGATTAGCCAGCTGGTACATACGTACAGTCGCAAATCAAGGTGTGATGGCGAATAGTAAATACGAATATGTAAAAGAAGTTGGGTATGAGAGGGAGTGTGTGGTTATGCCAGGCAATATTATTGTTGTCCGTCTTGAGTTCCATGATTTCCGCAGGTAGAGTTTTAGTTCAGGAATCAATGTTTACCGGTTATGCTTTCTTCATTTTATTTGATTTGTGATCTTTGTGTAGGTTCTCAGAGCTGCATGAGTTTGAGAGGCCAAATGATATGAATGCGGTGGGGTTGATGAATTGCTGTGCCAGAGCAGTTCTGGAACAATTCCCAGATGTCTGTTTCTCTTACGGCTATAGAGATGAGTACAGGTTTGTGGATTAAGTAGTTATATCACTCTGTTGCGATATATATTTCTTCCAGTCTTGTTTGCTATATTGCTGCGTGTTTTATAATGTTCTATTTCTTCTTGATTTTGTTTTTTTTTTCTTCCAGTTTTGTCTTCAAACGAGGAACCGAGTTTTATCAGCGCCGTGCAAGGTTAATGCTTTGACTTTGCAGTTTATTTGATTATTGTTTTTTGCTGAATGTAGTTCTATCACCAGGGAAATATGAACTGACCAATTAGGAATTGTTGGCATTGAACACCATATATATGCAAAATGTAGAGCAATGTAGTAAGAGGAGTATACAGAATGGATTCTATCGTGTTTAAATGAATTAAATCAAGTGATATAGGTTGCTGACTTACAGATGTTTTAAAGTAATTATTTCATGCATCGTGTAAGAGACCAAATGTAAGGGACAAAAATGAGCATGGATGTCAAATCATGCTGGAGTTGGACCAAAACAAGATTGGTCCATCTTTTATATACAGCTCATAGTTTGATTGTTGTTCCTTTTTTGTAGTTCAAATGAGCCAGTTAAAAATGGAGTTAGATTAGGTACTTCCACATTATGTAATTTTTTGCTGTAAAGAACATACTATTATGCTAAATTGAGATCAGAAGCATGATATCAAATATTCAACTGCTTCCTTCTTCTTGAAGGTTCTGACTGAGTGCTTACCAACAATTTACATTTCTTTTTTTTCTTTTCAGAGAAATACTCTCGCTCACTGTATCCTTCTTCACATCGATGTATGTTACCAAATGGAAAGAATTGTTTCCGGAGAAGGACCTGAGAGTTGCACCTTCATTTCTGTCACGTGTTATCTGTTGTCCAACCTTGGAGATTCTTCAAGCTTACCTTGGATGGAGACAAAGTGAATGTAAGCTGACCTCAGTGCTAATTCATGTGCATCTCATGCATAACAATGAATTTGATCCCGAATCACCATTTGGTTCTATGGAACTAGCAGCTATGGTGGAATGAATAACATAATGGAGGGAAAATAATTTTTCTGTCAAGTGACTAATATTGGACTAAACATTGAAAATGGTGAAAACTTTGGGTTAGTCTGAGAGTTATCAAATTCTAACTAGCATTTAACATTATGCTTATCAAATTCTAACATGCATTTAACATTATGCTTAAAACACGACATATTTAAGAAAGATAACCTGTTGACAGATTTGTGGAAATGTAAGAAACCCCATATGATCCGCCAAAATCTGGAAAATATAGTGGGACAAAACTGAGCCTAAATGCAAATCTATCATCTAGTACTTTTGCATTTGTTTGTGTTGATTACTTAGACCTTTCTTCTGTGGCAGGTCACTCGATTAATCAACACGATACCTGTCTGTGGCAGCTAATTAAAAGTGGAAAATCAGAAAAGGAAGCAGAAGCTGTTTTGATGGTAATTTGATGCTCCAAATAAGTGTTTTCTACATTTCACATGTCTCTAGTATCTGGCCCTCACTTGAAATTTCCAGTTATTTTTGAAGAAAAATACCTGGTTCTGAAGTATCAATCTGGAGTCAGCATCTTCGAATTTACTCTGCTTGTGAAGCTACAGCTTTAGCTTATACTTTGCATATTCTACTAGCAATAGGGTAACTTTCACCAATGTACACATTTCATCTAAAGAATTTCTCTATACATCTTTTTTGTACATGGTGTGAATTAATCTTTAATTAAACCATAAAGTTTGTATTTGCCATAAATTTGTTCATGTCCTTTGCTTTCATTCCATGCTCTAGATTGATCATGTGAATCCTCTTAAAGTAATAATGCTTACTATTAGTTGCTGTTTTACAGGTATCTCAGAAGCAAGACAGAAATGATTTGCTTTTCCATAGCTTCAAAATAAATTATACGAAAGATGTTCCACTGATCTTTCGCCAAGGGACATGTACTCTACACACAGAAGTATGCAACTCTCATCTCTCCATCTCTGTCTCTGTCTCTGTCTCTGTCTCTCAAGGCAGTTATTGGAATCCAGAACTTGTTACTTTCTTTCAAAATAATTGTTGAAATTCTTAAAATATCATTCAAAGCTTTTGACCCTGTATAATCCACACACCCCTCAACAATCTGATTTTTTTTTTTTTCATTTTAAAACTCTGGCACTTGAACTGAATCTTTTCGTGTTATCTCTTTCTTGTGGTTTAGGTGGAGGAGGTGGAGTCTAGAGATGATGACGGTGTTGTCAAAAGACTGAGGAGGAAGATCATAACAGTTCATTCGAAAAACATTGCATCAAGAAGGTTCTGGAATGACCAACCATGCCTTGTGAAGGAGCTGGGTCAGTATACTGAAGATCTGAACAAGCCAAAGCCAGATTATATCAAGGCATTCCAACCTGTAAAAGAAGTTGGGTATGAGAGGGAGTTTGTGGTTATGCCAGGGAATATCATCGTTGTTCGTCTAGAGTTCCGTGATTTCCGCAGGTAGAGTTTTAGTTCAGTAATCAATGTTTACCAGTTATGCTTTCTTCATTTTATTTGAATTGTGATCTTTGTGTAGGTTCTCAGAGCTGCATGAGTTTGAGAGGCCAAATGATATGAATGCGGTGGGGTTGATGAATTGCTGTGCCAGAGTAGTTCTGGAACAATTCCCAGATGTCTTTTTCTCTTACGGCTATAGAGACGAGTACAGGTTTGTGGATTAAGTAGTTATATCACTCTGTTGCGATATATATTTTTTCCAGTCTTGTTTCCTATATTTCTGCGTGTTTTATAATGTTCTATTTCTTCTTGGTTTTGTTTTTTTTTTTCCAGTTTTGTCTTCAAACGAGGAACCAAGTTTTATCAGCGCCGTGCAAGGTTAATGCTTTGACCATGCAGTTTATTTGATTATTGTTTTTTGCTTACTGTAGTTCTATCACCAGGGAAATATGAACTGACCAATTAGGAATTGTTGGCATTGAACACCATATATATGCAAAATGCAGAGCAATGTAGTAAGAGGAGTATGTGATTACAGAACGGAGTCTATCGTGTTTAAATGAATTAAATCAAGTGATATAGGTTTCTGACTTACATATGTTTTAAAGTAATTATTTCATGTATCGTGTAAGAGACCAAATGCAAGGGACAAAAATGAGCATGGATGTCAAATCATGCTGGAGTTGGACCAAAACAAGATTGGTCCATCTCTTATATAGAGCTCATAGTTTGATTGTTGTTCCTTTGTTGTTGTTCAAATGAGCCAGTTAAAAATGGAGTTAGATTAGGTACTTCCACATTATGTAATGTTTTGCTGGTAAAGAAAAATCTACATGTCTTGTGGTGCTTAATTATAGATAACAAATTGTTGATATCACCTTGCAACAAGCTACAATTCGATAAAATTGCTTAGGGTTCTTCATACTATTATGCTAAATTGAGATCAGAAGCATGATATCAAATATTCAGCTGCTTCCTTCTTAAAGTTTCTGACCGAGTGCTTACCAACAATTTACATTTTTTTTTTCTTTTCAGCAAAATACTCTCGCTCACTGTATCCTTCTTCACATCGATGTATGTTACCAAATGGAAAGAATTTTTTCCGGAGAAGGACCTGAGATTTGCACCTTCATTTCTGTCACGTGTCATCTGTTGTCCAACCTTGGAGATTCTTCAAGCTTACCTTGGATGGAGACAAAGTGAATGTAAGGTGAATTAGTGCTAATTCATGTGCATCTCATGCATAACAATGAATTTGATCCCGAATCACCATTTGGTTCTATGGAACTAGCAGATATGGTGGAATGAATAACGTAATGGAGGGAAAATATTTTTTTCTGTCAAGTGACTAATATTGGACTGAACATTGAAAGTGTAGAAAACTTTGGGTTAGTCCGTGAGTTATCAAATTCTAACTAGCATTTAACACTATGCTTATCAAATTCTAACATGCATTTAACATTATGCTTATCAAATTCTAACATGCATTTTACATTATGCATAAAACACAACATATTTAAGAAAAATAACCTGTTGACAGATTTGTGGAAATGTAAGAAACCACATATGATCCGCCAAAATCTGGAAAATATAGTGGGACAAAATTGAGCCTAAATGCAAATCTATCATCTAGTACTTTTGCATTGATTTTTGTTGATTACATAGACCTTTCTTCTGTGGCAGGTCACTCAATTAATCAACATGATACCTGTCTGTGGCAGCTAATTAAAAGTGGAAAATCAGAAAAGGAAGCAGAAGCTGTTTTGATGGTAAATTAATGCTCCAAATAAGTGTTTTCTACATTTCACATGTCTCTAGTATCTGGCCCTCACTTGGAATTTCCAGTAATTTTGTATATCTTGAAGAAAAATACCCGGTTCTGAAGTATCAATCTGGAGTCAGCATTTTCAAATTTACTCTGCTTGTGAAGCTACAGCTTTAGCTTATACTTTGCATATTCTACTAGCAAGTGGGCCTAGCTTTCACCAATGTATACATTACATCTAAAGAATTTCTCTATGCATCTTTTTTGTACATGGTGTGAATTAATCTTTAACTAAACCATAAAGTTTGTATTTGCCATAAATTTGTTCATGTGCTTTGCTTTCATTCCATGCACTAGATTGATCATGTGAATCCTCTTAAAGTAATTATGCTTACTATTAGTTGCTGTTTTACAGGTATCTCAGAAGCAAGACAGAAATGAATTGCTTTTTCAAAGCTTCAAAATAAATTATACGGAAGATGTTCCACTGATATTTCGCCAAGGGACATGTACTCTAAACACAGAAGTATGCAACTCTCATCTCTCCATCTCTGTCTCTGTCTCTCTCTCTCAAGGCAGTTATTGGAATCCAGAACTTGTTACTTTTTCTCAAAATAATTGTTGAAATTCTTAATATATCATTCAAAGCTTTTGACCCTGTAAAATCCACACACCCCTCAACAATCTGATTTCCTTTTTCATTTTAAAACTCTGGCACCTGAACTGAATCTTTTCGTGTTATCTCTTTCTTGTGGTTTAGGTGGAGGAGGTGGAGTCTAGAGATGATGGCGGTGTTGTCAAAAGACTGAGGAGGAAGATCATAACAGTTCATTCAGACAACATTGCATCAAGAAGGTTCTGGAATGATCAACCATGCCTTGTGAAGGAGCTGGGTCGGTATACTGACGATCTGAACAAGCCAAACCCAGATTATATTAAGGCATTCCAACTTGATTGCTGTTTCGAACCGTGCCTCGCTTCCACTTATATTGTTGTTCGTGTTGATGGTTGCCATTTTCACAGGTAAATGATTTTCTGATAATTTGATACTTTGCTGATGGTTGCTGTTTTCACAGGTTTAGCAGTGCTTTTTGCGTCCTTTTTCTACATAAATATGGCTTTACTTATTTAGTTAAAAGCTGAAAAGGCATGCTTTAAGCTGATCAATGGAATCCAATAATGAGCGATATTAATGATATTCTGGATCATATAGAGCATAATTATGGGCATTCTAAATAATTCTGGCTTGACATCACATAAGATCTATGAGATCACAATCCATACACTATTATTCATAACTTTTTACATTCGCTCATCCTATGCTTGTAGTTATTGCAACTATGAGTTGCATTGTTTCAGTGCTTCATTGTTGAGCCGCATGCAATTTCTTTGTTAGAATTGTTGAGCGGATCTTGTATGATTTGTAAAGAGATCGATAGCCTATCGTATAATGATAGAAGTGTTGTAGAATATTTAGTCTTTACTATGGAGTTTTCCTATGTACTCTGGTTACATTCCTAGAATGCATGCTCTGAGATAATTTGAGTAGATCGCTTGCAAATGAGTGCTATTCTTTGGGGTGGTTGTATTCCCCTTTAACCTTCTTGTGTACGCAGTACTGCAGTAGGGCAGTTTTTCTCGTAGAAATAAAAATGAGACTTGATGGTTGATTCGTTTTCATTCCATTTTTTGCTTGTTATTCTGTGACCCTGGGATGCTACAGTATTTGATCAGAATGACAAAATTATAGGAACTTCTCAATATCACATGACTATCAATTATGTAATGAAGAGGCAAGATTATCAAAATTATGCTAGCTTCAATGTTATAATGTTAATTTGATTTCAGCTGACGTGTCATTTTTCATTTAAGCCTGTCCTAGTTCTTCATGAATAATCATGCTTCCAGAGGAAATACAGACAGTAGATTAGCTCATTGACAATGCAATTGATATTGTTTTTCTGCGCTGTTAATCTTGTATTTGAGCTGTGTTTTGTCATTAACAAATCAAGCACTTTTGAACATTTTAATATTGCAAAGAATATCATTGTAGTTCATCAACCACCAAATTGAATATTCATGACAACAAATAAAGTCGTTATGTTCTGATTTATACATCATAACTTCATAAGTATAATGTTTAGATGCACTTTCATATTGCAGACACAAACTAATGTCAATGTCGTATATTTTCATCATAAAAGCATTAACTGTTCAACTTGTCACTGGTGAGTGGTTTACTTTCGCTTCTTCCTCTTTGTTTCCATGAATGGAAGTACTAACCTGCTGTTTTTTGGGGACATTATGGTAGATTTTCTGATGTTCATGAATTTGAGAAGCCTAATGACATGCAAGCACTAAACCTGATGAATTCATGTGCGGCTGGAGTACTAGAGGAGTTTAAGGATATTGTCTTCTCTTATGGGGTCAGTGACGAGTACAGGTAATTACTGATTGTGATTGAATCACATAGTTTGTGTTAAATGTTTGCCTGACAGAACTTTCCACAATTTTCAGCTTTGTTCTGAAGAAAGAGTCTCGGCTCTATGAAAGACGTGTCAGGTATTGTTCTATCTATTATTAATAAATTTTCTAAGCTGCCTGGTTGTGTTTACTGTCATGTATAGTTTCTATCTAATACTATTTAGAAAGTGTACATTATACTGTTGTCACTCTATTTTCCGGTGAGTGTTTGGAGATCTGAATGGCCTGAATGTCAAGAGTTTGTTTCCTTTCAATTGATATTATTTATTACCCAACCAATAAGATAGAGATATAAAAACTGAAGCCGAGACAATGTGGTTGCTTGTGATTGCTTTATCTTAAATTCCTGCCACCTGAAACTTTTTTGCTTAAAGATTCTATGCTTCCATTCCATCTAGAAGAGTAACTTAAACATAACATGTAAAACTAATTCCCAAGCAACAAGTCTGTTTTTAGTTATGATTCTTTTGGCGCGATACTAATTTTCTTTCTGTTTTGCTGGCTCTGAAGTTGATTCTTATTTACATTGATATTGTGTTTCAGTGATATAGTCTCCGCAATTGTATCTTTATTTTCTTCATTATACACAAAGAAATGGAAGGAATTTTTCCCTGATAAAGAGATGAAGTACACACCATATTTTGATGGCCGAGTTGCTTGCTACCCGACTGAAAATATCAGAGATTACCTAGCATGGAGACAAGTAGACTGTAAGTAGATTTAATTTTCATTTATTCAAGTGTCGACGAGAAGCAAAAAGATACAAAATTTCTCAATAGCACATTTTTTTCATTTGCCACCTCTCTGTTTAAAGTCAGATACAATCTCAATGTTTGCAGGTCACATTAACAATCAGTATAACACTTGCTTCTGGATGCTTGTTAAGTCCGGAAAAAGCAAAAGTGATGCTCAGAAATCACTGAAGGTACTTTTGACCTTTTCTTTCTATTCCTTGCAGTTTATAATTTTGATATCTTGTGTTCTTTCAAATGATCAAATCCACTGGATTATCTCCTTTAAATTGATTTACTGCACACAACTGACAGACTAGATAATAAGTAGAATTATACTCCCTCCGTCCCAGGACAGTTGATACATTTTGCCATTTTGGGCGTCCTTTTGGAGTTGATACATTTCCTTTTATGGAACCCACTATCAAATTATATTATTTCTTTATATACCCACTACCAATATAACACATTAATATAATAACTCCACTACTTACTTACACCTCAACTTAACCCCACAAC
>JAQRGC011915461.1:0-17042 GCA_028659135.1 Plantago lanceolata
TAAAAGCCACCAAATTGCCAAAACTCACGGGTCGACCCAGGCCCAAATAGTTTTTTTTTTTTTTTTAAAAAAAAAAACCAGAATTGCTCAATTTTTGTCTGTGTACCTGTATGGCTGTGAGATTTCACTAACTTTAATGTTCAATGTTTACTAATAGGATGCTTAATGTTTAACAGTAGGAGGTTCAATGTTTATCATTATACTAGTGTAGGTGGGAAATTTTATAGGATTTGATGTTCAATATTTAACAATAGGAAGCTCAATGTTTTTCTGCGTACCAGTTTAGTTGTGAGATTTTACTAACTTTAATGTTCAATGTTTGACGATAGGATGTTCAATGTTTAATAATAAGAAAACATAATGTTTGTACAACTTATATTAGTTCTAAAAAGAATACCAAAAGAAAATTTGAAAACCCACCATCTATACATCTATAAAAGCAAACTAGTGGAAGGTAGTTGGGACACCATTTCAATTGATTTTGACTAATCAATTGATTTTGACTCATTAAAGAAAAAAATAATCAAAATAAAAAAACTACCAATAACCACTTCTCCTCTATTAATATGATGACAATAGTGGTTCATGCATTGTCGTAAAATAAGTATTTTTTTATTATTTGAGTGATTTTAAATAAAATATGGATAATTAGATCTTACTCATTAAATTATATAATGTAATTGTTATCATTATTTATTTTATTTTATTATTTTGACACGCAACGCGTGTTCAATTTTACTAGTAAATTTAAATTCGTGGGCCTCTTTTCTTAACATTAAATCTAGTGAAATCTCACATCAACAATAGCATGCAGACAAACATTGACCATAATATTATTAAACATTGAATACCAAAAACAGTGAAATCTCACATCAACATGTTAAATATTTCAATACTAGCCATCAAACGTTATATCAGATTGTGTTAATTGTTTATAATTTTAATAACACCCTACATCCAATTAACGCTTAATTAGGGTTAGGATTTTGGATGAGATGCAGGGCGTTCTAAACCATAAACCCTAATTAAGACCGTAGAAATCGAATGTAATTTTATCATTTAAGGTGATTTTGGGTTCACCATTCCCTTAGGGTTTTAGAAAACATATTCAATGTTTCAATACTAGTTACGCAATGTTACACCGACACCAACTAGTTAAATCTCACATTAACACTAGCACGCAGACAAACATTGAACATCAAATCCAGTAAAATCTCCCACCTATACTAGCAGACAGATAAACATTGAACTTTCTACTGTTAAACATTGAAATCCTATTATTAAACACTGAACATCAAGTCAGTGAAATCTCACAACTACACAAGTACACAGACAAAAATTGAGCAATTCTAGTTTTTTTTTTTTCTTAAAAAAAAACTCGCGAGTTTTGGTATTTTGGGTCTGGGTCAACCCGCGAATTTTTGTATTTAGTGGCATTTAATTTTTCTGTTGTTCTTTTTTTGGTCTTTAGGATAGTTGATCTGCTTGGAGACGGACTCATTTCACAAAACCATCTAAGCTTTACAACTTATATTATAAAACTATCTAAACTTTATCTTTATCACATAACCATTTAAACTTAACACGAGAGTATGATTTTTTTATCAAATTTTAGAAGTTTAGACTTAACACGAGACTAAAGTATGATTATTGATCAATTTTTTTTGATCAATAATATTATCACTCTCGTATAATATTAGTGTGGGAATAGTTGTAATATTTGTCTTTTAAAAAGAAAACAAGGGAAGTGTATACAGCCTAAATCACCATTTGTCTCGACGAAGCGTCCAAAATTTGAATTTGAACTCAGTGTCAAATATAAAAAACTAATAAAAAGAAATTAAAAAAGAAAAAATAATTATCCGAATTTTCTTTATAAATAGATTAAAATGACGAGTACTAAAGAATTTTATCGAGTTGAGTTTGAACCCAACTTATAAAATACCAAAATTGTATAATATGGGGTTCAAGCAAGTCCATTCGAACCAAGTAGTTTTCGTGAAAAGGAGTTTAATAGTGTTCGATTGAATTGATCGTAAACAGATACCAATATAAATGGAAAAAGAATAGTACATCAAGGTCAAGGACCACAAATGAGCCCAAGGTAGAGGGCTGAATTAGAAATTCGGCTACATTATATTGACTACACTTATGGGGTTAAGGACCAACCTAGCCAGCCCCTAGAGCTCTAAAATGGACCACCGAATTTTGAGAACACTGGCTAGCAGCAACTCTCCCACATTACATACAATATGAAACTTAATTAATTCTTGTTTTTATTTCTGTCTTTTTCTCTTTTAAACTTTATCTATTTTGGATAAAGAGCAATATGCTAGAGATTTCTTCTTNTTTTTTTTTTTTTTAGATTCTAGAGATTTCTTCCGGTGCAGGTGAAATACAATTTATAACAATAATGCATTTTCCATTTTGGAAAAATTAAATAAATGGTACCACTGCTTTTCACCACTGTCATAGCCATAGGGCTATGGAATATTCGTATATATACTTCACGAGTTTTTTTTTCTTTCCAACACACTACCTCACGAGTTACTAAAAATCTTCAGAGTTCAGGCTTGTACTACTGTTAGTACCAATTTATTTAATTTTATTCAAGCAAAAATTATATTAATAATGATAAAAATGAGCAATATAAACTGTTAAACCGCATCGGGTTCAGTGGTTCGACATGGTTTTGAGCGGTTCTTGACCGGCGGTACAATAGGTTCTCATAGCCTTAAAAAGCCATTTCACACATGGTTCCCGGCCTGACCGGTTGAACTGGTCGATCCTATCCGGTTTTTAAAAATATATTTTTAACATTTTTAAATTTCAATCCTCACATGAGACATGAGTCATGACTGACTACTTGACGCACAAAGCGATAAAATTTCAACTCTAGCTATCATACCGTGGTGTTTATTGTTTTGTATCATGATAGAATTTTAAGTTTTAAGTTCACGAAAATTCAAACTAGTGGTGAAGTGTACAATCTAGTTATTTATAGAAGCTGTTTAAGTATAAATTTAATACGAATGGAATTCGTTTTAACGAAGATACGTATCCAAATTAAAGCTGAGACACGTGAAGATTTATTTATTTGAATTTGAAAATAAGCCAAATTAATTCATAATATATTAATCATTTTCAAAGATGATTTTAGAAACTCAAAAGTATATATATATATTTCGGGAAAAGAGAAGCCTTTTGGGCAAGTTAGGTTAGGACCATGCCATATGGATGCATGCATGCATGCATTATATTATTCCCTTGACTCTTTAGTCACGAGTAGCATGAATTTTTTAGATGCATGAGCTCATGCTGGAGATATTGGGACCATACATGTGTTCTGTGGGTATACAATATTTCATTTCTAAGTATACTCAGGGCTAGTGAGAGGATTATATTCAAAAATTGAAATGAAGAATGCAATCTTCGATACCGAAATTGAATTGAACTAGATGGATGTCAACTGAATTTATTTAAAGTATATAAATCTTAATTATGTAAATTTACACTGAATTAAACTTATTGAATATAAATTGAATTGAATAAAATTTAGCTATTTTCTCTTCGTTTAAATGGAATTGTACTAAATTAAATTATAGTATAAAAAACAACTAAATACATTAGAACTAAACTGGGCAGATTGGACCTGAACTGAACTGAATAAGTTTTCAGACGAAGATGTGAAATTTTAAGTTAAGGTGAATTGAACAGAACTGAAATATATTATAAAAAGAGCATTATATGAAATAAACACCTACTGAAAAAATATAAAGAGTGACGGAACGTAAACTTTGTAGAAATATACATATCGAAATTAAAAAATGATTAGTTTAATATTTGGAAGAAAAAAAAGAAGTTAATGTCAACTAGTGAAAAGATAGATATTAAAGGAACAAAATTCACCTTTTTAGGTAGCTAAGTCAAATGTTTCATGGAACTTGTATGATCACGGATTTTATTTTTGTTTTACGTGAATGTAATTTAAAGCGTCTCCTTCACGCATTTCATATGTAAGCCTACCTGCCTCCTCCCTTCTTTTGCATGAATGACTGAAACCCCGGCCCGTGTTAGAAAAGATCGATTGGGAAGAACCGATGACTACAAACTTTTGCATAAATTACGTGAATGTGATTTTTGTTATTAATGTTAATGGGTTTAGTTTAAGTTAAAACAACAAGCTTTTATATATTGAACTTGAACATGCTATAATATCAATAAAAATCGTTTTCAATGGCGCAGTTGCCCCTCCCACTCCCATTTGTCTCCGCCATGTACATCAAAGGGAACTATTGATAGCTCCAGCTTCTTCCAAGCATAATCTTTCATGAGGCCATCTTCCATAATAAACAATTAATTTTAAATTTTTAATTGTGCCGGATAACCACCGTGAGTATCTGACACTTATAGAGTTTAAGTCCACACATGAAGCACACTTCATTTATTAATGGGTGTTGCATTGTTATAGTGCTTACCTCCCTAACATGTACACAACATATTAATACATAAAGAGAAATTTTCATCCCATTTAACTATAATGTTCATGCCTAAAAGATTAATTAGGATCATGAGACGGCCGGTCATACAAATGGAAACTTTGGAACAACCTTGTTACGGCTGATGACATTGTCCAACATGAAGTTAAACCACTCTGTCACCCGTTTTCAATGAACACCGTTTCCATGTAAAACCATTATTGAGAAACTTGTTCATCGGATGGCTTCCAATCGTTCATTGCTAATTTGAATTTACGCAGTTCTGGTAGAGTAAGATACGATACGTGTAGTTTCTTTGATACATCGTCCACAGTCCTTGTCCACGATAGGTGAAAACTGAAAACCCGTCCATCAAATTATCATCGTTCAATCCCTCGTACGGACACCATACAATGGCCATAGGACTTTTAACTTGAAATATGTACTACAATTTCAGGTAGTTACTTTATTAATCAGAATAAATTCAAACCACTATAGAACTTAAAATATCCAACAAATTTACACCCTCGAATCTAAACCTTCTTAAAGTTTAAAAGTACAATAAAATATGCAATGGACGTCCAATTAGCTGAATCTGGAAGCATAATAATTCCGTAATTCTGGTACATCAACTCAAAATGCTAGTAATGAATTTGAGTTGTGAAATATATGCCATTAGGTTCGAAATTATCATGTTTAGACATTCTAGTCAAATATAGCCATATAGGTCTCTAGTCCATTTCATAACAGGACCCATGACCACACCATCTTTAATTAGTACTACTGTTCTTATTCAGTGGTGTTCAATACCACGTTTAAATTTGCATCTTACAACAGCAGACAGATTCTGGGTCGGCAAAGGATCCACCCATGAGACGATTTCTGATTCTACTGGATATCATTATTAAATCACACACACATATACATACATAGATATACAGATAAATCGTATTTTACGGAAATAAATTATGAGAATGCGACTAACACCATGGAAGGGATGGTAGGTAAGATCATTATTATTCAGGGAACCCAAGTTTTCCCCTTTCTGAAAGTAAGCATATGATATATGGGTCCTCTCCAATCGGTCTAACCATCTAACTCCATCCACGTATATAAGAGAATGCTAATCATCTGACTATCATCTCTTAATCACTAAGCTTAGTTTAATCAACTATCCAAGATTTAATCAACTCATAAATACAGTAGTTGCCAGAAAATCCACAGGTTACTGTCCAGGTACAACCGGCAGAATATGTTTAAAGATGATCTAACCCTGCTGACAAGAAAACGCTCGGTTTATAAGATACTAGGTGCAAAGAATCGCGGGTGATTAAGTAGTATTACTGTGAACAAAATCTATAAAGCAAAGCAACGGAAACCAACCTGAAAAGGGTCGGCCAGGCTATGGACATTACCATGAAATTGAACAACCCCACGAATATGATCTAAAGCAGGGTATTGCCTAAATGCCTTCAATAATAATGATCCATCACCAACAGAAGGGCCAAATTGGATATATGGCGACAATTCACTTCCCGGATCTATGGTTCTCATTCAACTTCCAGGGACTCCCTTAGACCCATCACACACAAATATCACACCAAACTCAATCACTCAGAAGTGATAATTATGTCGACATTTGGTGAACTTGTTTCAGCAAGTCGAAACATGCTTTAAAGAAAGTTGCACCTCGTCGGCATGTCAGCATAACCACTCATGTGAATTCGAAGTTAACGGTATCATATCAAGAGATCAAGAATCTGCTAAGGAATTGGTATAGCACACAGTAAGGCAACTTGAGGTACAGGTGGCATACAGAAGACGACCCTCCAGCCAATCCTCTAACAAGGTTGTTGGTCCATCTCAAGATTTAAGAACATTACAGATTCTTATATCCCCTTAGACCAATGCTATTCATCACTTAAGTCTTGTCCTTAAATGCCTACTACTTCTAACCTCAGACCTCTCACACTTATTCATCATGGACCTCCCACCATTGCCACCAACATCAACCTCCAGGACCATCCTAATCCCACATTTCCCATCTAACCCCCTGTATTCTTCTACAGAAGCTTCAGAAAAACAGACCCGGAACGAGTGCGGGCGGGCACAGAGCACAGTCAAAATGCACTTTTCACCTTCCCCCTCTCTTTTTCTACTGTTACCCATTAATGACATATTAGTTGCATGACCTTTCCAGAAAAGCTCATGGTCATGGGAAAAGTAACTTACTTTAAAGGGAAAGTAGGAAGATAAGGAGAAATTCAACCCGTGTCATCTTTGAGCACCTCTTGCTATATATGTACTTCCATTCTACACTTCTCACCACCAAAAGTCCCAAAAGGCAAATAATAAAGAGCTCCAAACCAAGAAACCTCAATGCCGTTCTCGTGTTCCAAAGACTTCCTACGCCGCTTCTGCGTAGAGGAGTATCACATGAACACACGAACCCAGAGCGGATTTTTCTCCAACGATCTTATTCCTTCCCTTGGAGCCAGAATCAATCAATCAATAGTACTAAGAAAGCACATCGTTTCACCATTTGATCCACGATACAGGTGATCACTTTGCCTTCGTCTCTTGGCTTAAGAGCCAAAGAATTACACAGAAGTCGCTGATTCTCAGAACCTTTTTTTCCCTTTAAACTTTTTCAGGGCATGGGAGATGTTCTTGGTTCTCTTAGTCATATATTCAGCATGGGCCTGTCCATTTGAGTTTGCATTCCTTCACTGCGAGCAAGATACCATGTTTATCATTGACAACATTGTCAACGGCTTCTTTGCCATCGATATTGTTCTTACTTTCTTCGTGGCATATCTTGATAGCCAGACATATCTTCTGGTTGATGAGCCCAAAAAAATCGCCATGAGGTAACATATATATAATGCTTCAGCAGCTTTTCTTGGAGGCAATAAAACTGTTCTAAAACAAGTTTCTGAAGAATTTGTTCAAATGCCAACTTACAGGTACATATCAACCTGGCTAATTTTTGACGTATGCTCTACGGTACCATTTCAACCTCTCAGCCTCCTCTTCACAAATCATAATGATGGACTAGGATTCAAAGTGCTAAGTATGCTACGACTTTGGCGTCTCAGGCGAGTCAGCTCCATGTTTGCAAGGTCAACAACCTTCACTCTGAATCAGACAAATTTACATCTACTTCATGAAAGCACCGGCTGTCAGAGTTCAGCTTGAATTTGCTTTCTTTTTGTTTTATTCAGAAGCATATAAGAATTTGTTTGCAAACACCTCAAGTTGGTTATGGGGGCCCCACAGCCAACAAAATTCTTCATCAATACTAGTTGTATTCCATATACCATGTCTGCCCTTCAGTTCGTCGAGTCTTCTACATTCAGGATGAACCATGTTCACTCTAACTGTGTTTTTTCCATTCCTACAGGCTTGAAAAGGACATCAGATTTAACTATTTTTGGACTCGTTGCACGAAGCTTATATCAGTAAGTTCTTCCTGTTCTAACTTCTAACATATCCAATCCTCAACTAAAATGAGTCAGCACTAGCCAACTGTAATAAACATTCTCTCCCTTGATCAAATCTAGGTAACACTGTTCGCCATTCATAGTGCCGGATGCATCAACTACATGATTGCAGACAAATATCCTGATCCAACACAAACCTGGATTGGTGCCGTTTACCCCAATTTCAAGCAAATGAGCCTTTGGGACAGATATGTAACTGCAATATACTGGTCCATCGTGACTCTAACAACAACAGGCTATGGAGATTTACATGCTGAAAACCCAAGAGAGATGCTCTTCGACATTTTCTACATGCTTTTCAACCTGGGACTGACTTCGTATCTGATAGGAAACATGACAAACCTTGTTGTGCACTGGACCAGCCGAACCCAACACTTCGTATGCTCTCTCTCCCTTTAAAAGCAGAGCTAGTGCCATTTTTGCCCGCATATAAAATTTATAATATCGTATGGTACACTCACCTCCCGGTAATGTAATACCAGCTTGCATTCCCAAAAATAGTTGCAACTAACCTCCTCAAAAGATTCTTCTAAAAATATATTCTTCTCATCAAGGAGGTGATTTTGCACACTTTTATAAGAATGGGAAGGTATTCTTTCAACTCTTTATAGGGAGGTAAACTGGCTAGTGACGAATGTCGAAGGATAAACTATTATCACCTACAGTCTTGGGAGCATCATAATCTTTTAGCTACTAAAAGAAAACTTTTTAAGCTTTTGCAGCTAACAATGAGAAACTATTTGATGTAGAGAGATGCAGTAAGAGCTGCCTCAGAGTTCACAAAAAGGAACCAATTGCCCCCTCGAGTTCAAGATCAAATTCTGTCACATATATGTCTGAAGTTCAAAACAGAAGCGCTGAAACAGCAAGAAACCTTGACTGCGCTGCCAAAAGCGATTCGTTCCAGCATTGCACATTATTTATTCTATCCAATTGTTCAAAATGTTCATCTCTTCCATGGGGTTTCCCAAGACTTCCTTCTTCAGCTGGTACTCTTTCTGCTAAGCATTCTTAAAGACATCTTCCTCTAGTATAATAGTATTTGATAACAATATTCGCAACATTTCAAATGTGTCCTATTTTACTGAAAGGTTTCAGAAATGGAAGCGGAGTACTACCCTCCCAGAGAAGATGTGATTCAACAACATGAGGCTCCAACAGATGCATACATAATGGTCTCAGGAACAGTGGTAAGTGAAGGAAAATTTTTAAGCCATCCTTTTACCCCCTGGTCCTGAGAAATCTTGAACAAGCGTGGATCCCATGACATAAACAGTCGAGGTTTCCTAAGATCCGGGTAATTTCAAAATCTCTCATCTATGCTTATTTTCCTTTGGCAGGAATTTGTTGAAAAGATAAATGGGCATGATCAGGTATGAATTCCCACACCGTATTGACCAATATGATATCACCAATGACTATGACACAAACAGAGACAGGCTACAGAAAACTAAAACATGTTCTGATATGCATGCAGATTGTGGGGAAGGCTTCTACAGGGGAAATATTCGGAGAAATAGGAGTTTTATGCGGAAAGCCTCAGCCGTTCGGGGTTCGAACCACTGAAGTTTCTCAGATACTACGATTAAACAAGACCACATTTTTGAATATTCTCCAACTAAACCCAGAAGATGAACGCTGTGTTATGAACAATCTCTTCCTGGTAAACCTATCAAGGCTCATTTCAAAGCTCATGCATCATATTCTTCACTTTTTATTTTGCTAAAACTGAATTTCTATTTTGTTTTAAAGAAACTGAAAGCATGGAAAGGTTTCAATGTTGACGGCCACCAAGATGCTAGCATGATACCAAATAATTGGATCGATGGGCAAGTAAAAGGAGACTGCGACAGCAATTTTGTAGAAGAGCATAATTCCCATGCAGGTGTAACGAAAGAGGAAGCAAGTGTAGATATTTCAAGTGAAAATTCATTGAATTCAAGAAAACCTGAAAATAGCAATACCAAAGGAAGCGAGATTGATGTTAAATCATCTGCTGTGGATGGTGAAACAGCTCTACATATTGCTGTTCGTCAGGGTCACCTTGAAATGGTCAAGATTCTGCTAGAAAGGGGAGCAAATGTGAACAAACCAGATGACAGCGGTTGGACACCCAAAACACTAGCACAGCAGCAATCACATAGAGGCATATTCGACCACATGACAAGTCATGGAAGAAAATTAGACGGGCCCAATCATTATTTGAAATATGCATGTGGTTCTGGATATTCAACAAGCCAAGAAGCAGAAGCATCAGTAAAGAAGAGAGTCACAATACACAATAAGTTTCAAAAGAGCCACGTTTCAGACGAACAGCTTGCGAAACTAATAGTTCTACCTGATTCCGTCGATGAGCTGCTCAGGATAGCAGGTATGCTTTAATTTGCCCTGTAGACCCAATGAAAGATCATTACGATACAGATTGCTTTTATGTTTAATTGAAACAGTACAAACTTACCATGACCATATATCTGATCATCACTTTCTTGTCAAGCTGCAGGTAAAAAATTTGGAGATGACAGTCTTACAAAAGTGGTAAATGCAGAGAATGCAGAAATAGAAGACTTGAGTGTCGTGCGAGATGGTGATCATTTGTTTCTTTTCCCGAATCAGGAGTGAAGGAGTATAGTATGAAGAGAGCTAACAATTAGCTATGATATGCAAATGCTAGAGCTAGGCAATTCAAAGTAGTAATCTAAATTTTGATTTAGTCATAACAGTCTTTCCATGTATTTTTGAAGTAAACGGAAATGTATGATCAATTACACGGTAGCCTCACGGCTTGCTAAATGTGTAAAATTCTATCTAACTATCATGGGGCAGTGACTGTGGTTAACAATATTTGGAGCTTTGGAAGTTCTATTTTCAGTAAGAACAATATAAAACTTATCGTACATATTCTTGGAAGAATTACTGAAGAGAGCAGAAGTTCAACCAGATATTCACTTCAACAGGCTGCATTGGCTTGTGTCTGATTTCCACCCAAATGCATGGAAAAGCTGGTTCAGTCGGTCAAAACTGGAATGGAAATATCCCGCTTCTTTAGCTCAAAATCTTATATCTCGGTGCAACCATTAATTTCTTCTTACAGTGCCTCCAATGGGAAAAGGATGAGCTTCTGTATTAAATACATACTCATTTAATGGAATAGCATTTGTATTGCCAAACAATAAATATAAGTATTTTAGCGTCTCCCCCAGAAAAAATGTCTCCATCTTATCCCTTCTTTGTGGAGGAAGAACAGTAACATCATCTAGTGAAGTATAACCTCCAGATTCAACCTTTGTGTACTTCTCAAATGACTCAAAGATCTCCCATCCCCATTCACGATATCTGCACGGGTAATGACAATATGAATTTACAAGTTATAAGGAATTCAATTGCATAAGAGGTTAAATCACTTTGGTGAAATGCTGTCGGAAGACTAAGACTAGATGTATATGTATCAACATGATGATGAATTTTACACATGAACAGGCAAGTTTAACAGTAATTTAAAGTTTAAGAAAAGAAAATTTTCATTTGCACTTCCTAATCAATCTTGAATCTGTATATTTGTACAGAATTCCATCACATGAACGAAGTAATAATATGACAAAGGAAACCGCTTAAGCATGAATGTGTTAATGAAACTTGAAAAAATTTAAGATGAAAGTACACAACTAAACACATTTGATATTAAAAGACATTCCCGAGTCAAAATTTGCAAAAGAGACAAATTTGCACATACTTGACATCTTCTGTAATCCGGAACAAGACAAACAAAGATTCAACAGTTTCAGGACGCAAGAGATTGTGGCGGTCAGCAGGTTTAATAACTATATCATCCACATACTTCGAGTTCTTGTTTCCACCACCAGGGCCACCTTCAGTGTGCCCCTGCTTATGATAAAAAAGAAATTTAAAGGTAAGAATCAAGGAGCAAGAAAAGGCAGAATCTGTTTTACAGCCAAGCACTTAAGAAAATGAAATATTGAAAAGGAACATAGTAAACTAACACCCGAGCTTTAGATAACTAGCGCACCTCCATGTTAAAATATGCTATTTCTGGAGCAAGACCAGTTGAAGTTACAGAATACATCTCAAAACATGTCTTAGCAAGATCTTCAGCAAGCTTCAAATTTTCCAGATCTTCAAAGTTGAGTAAGTTCTCTTGCATGGCCTTTTTCTTTGTGATGCCCTTGGTGGCACCAAGAGCAAGAGTACCAGGGAGGAAACATACCTGCGATTTGCATCATATGCAGCTTAAGTAACAAAATATCAAGTGTAGAATCATCACCTCTTTCCAAAATAAGAGCACAGGAACAATGAACACTACAATAAATGGATAAGCTGGGGTAAACTATTACCTCCATCCCTGACCAAATGTCACATTTGGTTGTAGGCACCGTTAAGGTATAATAAGAAACTTTAGTGAAATAAAATCCACACGGCTGTAGAATATGCCAAAAATGCATACATGACACTTGCATTCGGAAAGGGGTGAATTACAATCAAATCCCGTAAGAGTTCGCCGAATTACACAGGACCCCATAGATTTTGAAATTAAAAAAATCCATTTAATCAAAAAAAACAATAATAACATTTGGGTCCAAAGATGTGCTCAAAACTTAGGAGTAAAAACCGAGTCTTGTTACATTCGTTAACTTATGGGTTCACATGTAATTATTCATACTCCAGGGACCTAATTATGAAGTGGGCATTTAACAGGGGGTGTGGGTGTGATTAATCCCGAATGGAATATGTAGCATTTGGTCTGGAGGGAGTAACAGACAGAAGGAGGAACTCAGCAAACATGCATATATCCTATGAAGAAAATTAGTAAATTTTAACTATAGTCTTTTTTCTTCCATCCGAAATTTACTACAATGAGAGCTCAGAGGAGATACAGATTACAAGTACACGTGTGTCAAAATTTGAAGTATTCATGTAACAAGGGAACAATAAATTGCTATGCAGTCCAGTGATTATCATATCATGGTTGTTTAGCTGGCATGCAATATGTTTATTCTGTGATGGGTATTTGTTACAAGAAAGATTAACCGAACCAAAGACGTAACTTACAAGATGATCCATTTTTGGACTGAAAGAACCTTGAGGCCCATAAGGTAATTCTCCCACAAAAACCAACCCATTGGGCAAGGTTTTCCGAACAAGAAGCTCTTTGACACCTTTCATTGATTCGCCGTACATATCTTGCAAATAAGTGACATTATGTCCTTGGTTTTGAAGCCACACTTTAATAAGATACTCATAATAACTGTCACCACGAGATCCGAGCCGAATATTCTCGCCGCTAAATTCACCAGAACTAGGGCTGCATCATAGAATAGAAATGAATAAATATTTAGTTCCGAATTAGCTTGTACTTGTACAAGTTACAAAATGCTATGCACGTGTATACTTCTAGAACATGCACAAATCGACTTAAACTCAAAACCTGCTTCAACACATGAACTCGACCCCCCAATCAAAACTACTGCTAACAGGTAAACTTTAATGGTTAAAACTGAATATCACATGGTATTTAGAATTATTTGAAACTATTTCTGCAAAAGTTACAATTAGATTATCATACTTCCTATGCATATATCGCACCACCTCTGTCAAACATAAACTAAGTCACAAAACCAAGAAAAATACACAGCTTTACCAGTCAAAAATATAACCAAAACACAGTGATGATAAGGCAAGGACAAAGAATACTCTAAAGTCTAAACCATATTACGTGATGAAATATAAATTCACAAATAAGAAGAAAATAAAAGCTACTGAAACAAACTTATGGAGACACTCTCCATAGAATGATGAACCTATTTGAACTTACTTTATGTATATAGGAACCAGTCCCTTGACCTTTGGCAGAGTCTTTATGCGTTCCAAGACCTTCATGGATTCCAAACTGTACTTTGGATCACCAGTTAAAGCACTGAGATAATTAAATTCAAGCTGTACAGTGGAAACTTCTGCAGTGCTACTTAGGCCATCAGGAGCAGCATGTGCTGAACGGTCACTTAGAACAACATCACTGAAAGGAATATCAGAGGGGCTTGATGTAAATGCAACTAGCAGACGATCAGCCAAATTCTTAGCGATTTCCAGATAGACAGATGGCTTGGGTCCCTGAACAGAAGCACCACTGCTATGTTCACCCCCACTTAAATGGTAAGCACTCAAAAGACCACCTAGAACACGTATGGTAGTCTCAAATAAATTTACTTGGCCCTTCTTATCAATCCTCTCCGACAGATTTTTCTCAATCCAAGAACCTGCTTCATGGACAACCTCATCAGCTCCCATAATCATGGCCGTGTCAAGAGCATCCACAACCGTGGCTCCTAGTCCACCTAAGCCATCAGTACCCCGATGGCTCAATGGCATAAGTTCATCAAATCCCATGGCATAGCTATGATACCCGGACCAAGCATGGAGAAATGCATCCTTGACCTTCTTTTGCCTGGCTTTCCAATCAGGTCCAGAATCAATCTTGTCAGAGCTATGAGCTGTTACATTCCTACTTGTGATTTCATCAGGTGATAACCTAGGAGGAAGTCTTGGCGGCTTCCTCCAGAATCTTCTAAACCGCCCACTCTCTTCAGTGAAGAAATTTTTGCTTTCCTCAGTGCCTATATGGTTGGCATTACCATCAGATGTCGAGGGAACACTGCTCGTATGCATTAGCATAAGAAAAATAAGCCCACAACCCATTAATAGCACAAGAAACCTTCCTGTACTGCATTTTGTGCATTCTCGTTTCGCATTACTGGTTACAATATTATTAGTGATCACCTAGAAACGAAAAAATCAGAAAAGTTCAGTTTAAATTCAACCCAAACTCCTGAAATAAGACTCCATAAAACAATCACGAAGCAATTGATTATAAGCTCATGAGTAAATATCATTACCTAAACAATCATGAAGCAATGAATAATAAGCAGTAAGCTCATCAGCAACATATCATTTCCACAATCACAACAGTAAGCTCAATTTTCAATCTCTATTATCTTTAAGCATATAAATACAGTAAAATCAATCTAGTGCAGCTCGACTGAGTTGAAACAAAAAAAAAAAGTAACTAAAAGCAAGTGATCGGAAGCACAATAGAAATTGGGCGAGATCTCAGTAAGCAGCAATAAAAGGAACCTTGAGAAAAGATCTCTGGCGAAACTTGGCGTTGTCATAGCTCACATCTTTCATTGAATAGGGCAACGATTTCGACATGCTCGTATTATTCGAGTTTTTTTGAAGAAATTGGAGAATTATAGGGCAAATATAAGTGGATTGGAATATTGGATAGAGAAGAGATGATTGGGATCGGATTGGAGGTATTTGGTCCCAGGATTACGAGAATTCAGGGGGCAAATCTTTCATGTCTGATTCTTTCTGTTGAATGTTAGACGCATCTTCTATATCTATCGATCTCAAGTTGAGAAGAAGAAGAAGGAAACAAGAGGAGGAGCTGATCGGTTTACAAAGGTCAACAATTCACAACTCACAATTCAACCATGAAAAGTGAAGCTGAATCTTTCCATTTGACGAGGGTCAAATTTGAGAATTCGTCTTTGAGTCGTTCTATATGCGCGAGCGTGAGCTCGACAGAGATCTCACTCTACGAAACTTTAGATATTGAACTTGTGACTCTTTAACTTGATTCCTACAACTTCAGATCTCCACAAAATTTAAGAGGAGTGTGTGTGTGTGTGTTTGTGTATTAGAACTGATTTGTCATTGGTCAAGTCGGGAGTTTTGGACTTTAACCGTAAGAAAGTCTGTATAACCTTTCTTGGGACAAATGTACTACTATAATATATGTGTTTGATGGAGAAAAATCAATTACATGTCCTTTTGGAATTTGGTGGCTATTTATAGTTGTACTTTACTTCTTAATGATCGACAAGTGTATGATCCGGATCTTATCAAGTAAGCACTAGCAGGTCCAATAGCCAATGGGCTTGCCCTATGCCTCCACATGTCACTATCAAGGGTATTTCGGTCTTTTTACCTCTAAGCGCCTTTAACGTCACTTTCAAGGACTAATATGTCTTTGACTCCTAAATAGCATCTTTCTATAATAGACCATAAGGTTCCATTTGTAACTTACTGGGAATCGCTCTCGATTCTCGAACAACCCATCTCGAGTTGAATAACTCGTTTCTGTCTTCAATGCTTCGTTGCCTCCTCTAATGATGACCTCTCGTCGGTAACAAGACATGTCGGGGCCTAATACTGTCAGAGCATCTAAGTCCCGAAGATAAATACCTAAATGTTAAACTCACAATCTTTTTTCAGTAGACTTCGTGATCTTAAGTCGACACTCTTCACTTGGGAATATACACCCATATTAATTGCATATAAATCGTGATATACGATCTATTCAGCTCTTGATATTTCCGTATCCGTCTAAAGTCGTCTTAAATTATTAGAGACATATATTTCACCCGCCACCATTTTTAGTGATAAAGTAAGTGTTAATGTTTCATTAGCCAAAACATAACACATCAATTGCGTCGACATATTTATTTGATGGAGAATAAGCATTGAAGTATCCATACGATGATACGAAGCCCTATCACAATTGTAGCATTATTCATTAACTCTATGTTGCAATTTTTTATTTTTTATTATATTTTTTTTATGTCGTTGGTAACCTGCAACCACTACCCTTCGGGTGCACACTGGGTAAATTAATCCCACGGGCCTACGCAATAGTGGCATAAATCCCATAAAATTCGCTCTCCATGGGGTTTGAACATGTGACCAAGAGGATATTAACCTCCTTTTAACTAATTGAGCCACCCTTAAGGCCTCGTTTGGTTTGCCATTATCTTCAGATAAAACACTATTACAAAATACGAAATCGATCGTTTGTACCCGAATCGCGCAAAAGATAAAGATAACGCTGCCCCAGATAATTGGGCCGGGCAGGCCTCTGATTGGCTGCTGAAGTGGGCCAGACTGGATTTCAGAGAAAGATAAGGGAGAATGGTTATCTGCGCTGAGGCCCAGATAAGGCATTCTCCCTAATCCATTATCTGAAATGGGCCGGTGACGTCATCTGACG
>JAQRGC011916256.1:0-10272 GCA_028659135.1 Plantago lanceolata
AGGGAAGGATACGTATCGGTGATGAATCGGGGCGAATCGGGTATCGGATACGTATCGGGACGGATACGTTAGCCATTTAGGTGTATCGGTGCTTCATAGCTTGGCGGTGGTTATGATGCCCATCTTTATTGTTTTGTTGTGAATTTAAGATATCCTTCGGCTCTTTCACGAGTACTAGTGTGGGATCATTGCCCCTCGTAACTTTTTTAACTTGTAAAATATGACTTAAAATTTTATTCAGATGCGTGCACATTCCACGGTTTTGTATGTACTCGTATGACTAGTAGTATAATATACATATTTTTTTTCCAAATAAAACTGAGCCTGTTTGAAAGTATATTCAACTTGACTTAATACGAGGTCGAATTGAATGTCGATTGACTTTGATCTAAATATCATATTTTTAGGTGTAATTCGCGGGAGTAACCAAAGATCCAGGAATTGTCAATTACACCCCCAGATTACGTGCTTTTGCACTTTGCAACCAAACTCAAAATACTATGCATGACCGGACGACTCGAGATTAGCAGACAATAGAAGACGGCAATGGCGAACAGAACAGCGACGGTTTTGGCAATGAATTCCTCTTCATAACCACAATTCTAGCAAAAATATCTCGATGATTTCTACAATTTCGCAATTCCATAGTGAATTTCTGTTCATAATCACAATTCCACCAACCATTTCTCGACGATGTTCGTTCGCAATTGGCAGGTGCCAGTGCCTGCAACTCTCAAGCCAGGTACGAATTCATCCGATTCTCGTCTCTAATTTCTCGATGATGTCTGTAATTTATCGATTTACCTTACGTTTTGCTATTTTATCGTAACTGTTGTTTTAGCTGCTGACCTACTGTGAGTATCTGATGGCGTGATGATGACAGTGAGGATTTTTATTTTTGTGTTGGAGTAATTTGGATTTTGTGACGGATTTGATTCGATTCTATTGCTGTTAATATTCGTGAAAGCATTGATTCTTTCTAATAGGGGGTAGTAGAGTAATGTGAGTTGAATAGACTGTGGGTGTTATTATGCCCGGTGGAGGATAATTGTGTAGAGAATCTTTGGTTTAAGTCGTTGCTTTAGTGGTGACAGTATCAGACTATGTTGGTGAAATGGACAACAGAGTTGAAAGTGTTGATAGATGATTTAAAAGCACTCCATTGCATACTGAAAAGTAGTTACTGTTGTAGATTGTTCAATGGCTGTTAAGTTTGCTTCAGAATCACAACATTGTGCTGCTGTATACCTGCTGCTTTATGGTCACAGCTCTGTTGACAATCTTTTAGGCCAGGGGAGGGAATCTTTCATCATGTATTAGCAGAACCATTAAGCAAAATACGATTTCTTAGTACATAATACTTTGGTTTTAAGACTTGGTTAAGGTAGTAATACGTAAGTATATGATTACAGTAATAGTGTGTGCTAGAGTATGGTGAATACATCTTAAGATGTTAGCTCTCCAGGTGTTTTTATAGGGTTAACCTTTACCCCCATCGAAACTGTAGCAGCATTTCATTGGCACAAGTTAATTATTATTATGATTAATTGATTATGTTGCATTCTAGTAGGGCTTCAGTGATACAAGTCTTACATTTTTAGGTATTTTGGATGAAATATAGTATGCTACCTTTTTCAGTCTGAAAGTAGATTGTAGTCATGTAGATATGTATGTTTTAGTTTCATAATACATTAGCTATACAGGATTACGGCCTGCTAGATGGCAGGTTCTAAAGTTGAGTTGACTATTGCGAGTTGAAATGTTGAGTAGGAATATCTTAGGTGACATAATATATCATAAGACTGTTGAGTTCCTGTAGAGGGTCTAGGCAGATTGCTCATTCAATGGTGGGAGTATCTACTTTCAAGCATGTTGGTGAAATGGACATAAGAGGACATCTCCGTAATGATTTACTTCAAAGTCTTTGTTGTTGCAAATTCAAAAGTTACAAGAGTAACAGATGCAATGGCTGGCTGGCTTCAGAATACTGTATGCTGACCCACTTGGTATGGATTGAGAGGACTCTTGTCACGGTCAGAGCAATAGAATAAAACTGACCAGAGTCGGTTTGAACAGGAGATTCTAGGAAAATACTGATACAGGTTTACATGATGGTGGAAATTAGCTTGTCGTCCATTATCCTTGGCCTTCATTTTCTGGAGTTATCCTCACATTCAAAGATTGGGGCGTTGTCCTAACCAGCACTGAAAAATTAGCCACACAGCTCTTTTCTGTGTGTCTGGGATAATTTCACGAAGTTGCATTAGGGACTCAATTGATGTTATCATTTCCCATGGGACCCTTTCATGCCCATGCAGGAGTGCAGCTGGAAGTAAGCTGGAGGCTAGATTTGTTCCGGTACTTTTTATTGGTGAATTAGGTCAGGTCGGGTTGTTAGCTTGGATGATTAAAAAACTTGATAGATAAAATGATGGATAATTGGATATAATTAAATTTTTGTTTTTGGCTTACAATTTTGGTTTTTGAAGTTTTATTGTGTGAGGATTAGACCTTTTGGATTAGGAAATTTCAATAATTTGACATGGTCAAAAACTTTTGAGGGTGCGAACATCAACATGTATATAGAAACCATTTGCCTAACAAAAATACACTCTGTAGTTGGGGTTGCTTGGAGTTTGGTGGGACTGGGCGGCCATGCTTGGGCCGTTGTCTCCACGCCTATGGCATGTGAGTCTCTTACTTCACATGGTTTCTATGCACTATAATAGAAGAGAGAATCACATGTATTCCTGTTCAAATCCTAGAAGATTTTGCCAGGATCACCTGAGCTGAAACTTATTGTCAACCCTGAACTGATGAGCCAGTGAGACATAATCAGTGTTGATGAGCATCCCGGGAAGAGGAAAGTAGCCCTAAATCTAATTGAATCTGTTTCGTCAGAACCAAAAAAGTGATAGATTCTCATTAAGATTCTTGAGATAATTTTGAATAAATATAAGTGGGGAGATTACCAAGAAGATCATGAAAGTACGTACTCAATCTCTTTTAAGCTGTAGATTCCTGTAAGTTCTGCAGATTCCTTTAAGTTTCCACTAGATGAAAGTACAACAACATTATCCTGATATCAACCTTTTCAGATGTTGCAGATTTTAGTTGTATCTAATCTAGCGAGTGTTTTTCTTACCTTTATAGGATATCTTGTACTTCCACGAAAGTGTTTTGATCAGGTCACTAAATGCATTTGTTCTCCGTTCACTAAAATGTATTTGTTGGATGTTTGTTCTCACTAATAATCATAGTACGGTGTGGATCAAATAGAACTATAGAAGTGTCCATTTTAGAACTGTACGATACTATGACCAAGGCCAAGGACCCAAATGACTAGCATGCTTATTCAGTGGTCATTATCGGGACAAGTAATTAGATCATTAGTTTTTCATCCCTTCTACCCATTCCTTTATGTAGCTAGTAACTAATTCCATTAGCATGGAGCCAGAGCCAAACCTCAGTTGAGGCCCGTCACCAGTAAATATGGCCGTGATGGTGTGTAAATCTTTTGTCATAACAGTACTATTTATTGCTTGTTCTTAACTAAAGGAGATTGATGTTATCTTCAGCTGGTCAAGTACTTTGAAGAAGGTTAAAATCATGGATGAGGTCGAATCAGGCTTCTTATAGATATTTCTGAGCCTTGGATTTTATATATATATATAGGGTTCTTTTATTACTTATTATTTTGTTAAATGAAGAGTGCAAATAAAATTGATATTTAGCGCTGCAAGTATAAAAGATGTACATTTAAACTAATCGTGATTATTGAGTTGCATACATGGTCCCTGTTTTCCTTTCTGTATCTATAGTTCTATACTGTGTTGATTGCCACTTTCTAACTTGAATTTTTAGCCCAATCTAATTTAAGATGGATTCTAGTACTCATGCGGTAATTGTGCCTGCTTTCTTCTTGTCTTTGGATCATTCACTGCCTATTGTCTTTCATGTTAAAACTTAAAATCTATCTCGAACAAACTTCATCATGAAATGCACTTGGTTTTGATTTGATACGCTGCGTACTAGTTTCTTTTTGATACAGTATTAGCCTGTACTTAGCCATCTTTGTACTTTCAGTTGCTGAGACAGCAAAAAATAGCTTCCTAAAATAAATTATAGCGGTCTACAGTAATTTACACTTAGTTATCTTCCTAATCTTCTGCAAGCCCTAGCCTGCATAATATGTACGAGATGGTTGGTTTAGCTTTAAGTTGCCACCAGATAGAAAATTCTCAGCAGCTTTCCCCGACGATACTCGTTCGGACATGATGTCGGTAAAACCACCAATATGCTGCCTGGTTGTGCAAAATCTCAGGCTCACCCATGCGATTTTTTTTTTTTTTTTTTTTTTTNATGTCGTATATCACACAACAGATACGGACTTTTGGAAAATTCTCTGTCCTGGGGCAAGTATTGCTAGAGGATCGTAAGCTAATTTCCTCTGTGCAAACATTTCCCACCGTGGACCGAAGTGGGTCCTCCATGCTTCCTGTGTGGTATGATAAGGTAGATATTGCTTAACTCCCAATTGAGCTGCTTCACAGAAATCCAAAATTTGTTTGTTGAGACTTAGCAGATATTCTAAGCTGTCGTTTCCTGGTGATAAAGGAACTGCATGCTGAAGAAATGCTACCAAGTAGAAAATGTCTTCGTCTGGTGTTACAAATGATGTTCTGTTGTCCCACCTGTAAAAATAAGTTAAGCGGGTTACTGGACCGAAGCACACGATAATTCGTCGTGGAGTGAACAGGCTATTTTGATGAGATGTTTACCTTGACTTGTTTACTGGATACACAAGGACTGGGCCATGATTAGTGTCCGTTAGAATATTTCCGAACACAGTTTCTGCAAAGGCGTGTATCTTACTTTTCGGAACAAGTAGGTTGAGCCATGGGTGTGGAAGATCCCATAGTCCCTTAGATTGCAGTTTTACCTCCGCTGCATGTACCCTGTCCAAGAATTTCACGTATGGAACTTCTGTAACAAAGATTGTCGAAGGGATATAGCTTAATCGAGATAACAAGGATTTAATTTCCTGCATAGGTTAGAAAAAAAATTAGTATAGTTTCAATAGAAAATTGTTGCTAAAAGATTTTTTGTTGTGATAATCTTACCCTGTCTACTGTCTTGCTATCCTCATCAGGATTAAAGTTTTTTGTCAGTTCCAAGCAGAAGAGTTTCTTTCCATCTGATACGAATTGACTGGCTTGCTCTGGGTCTTCTGGGTTGAATGATGATCTCCAGTAGTTGATGAGATTCGTCTTGTTTATCATCACCAGACCTTCTATGTAATCGAATGTGTTCTCTGCAGATATTAAATATTCCTGGTCTCTCGCGAAAGTGGAGAAGTCGGAATAGAGCAGTCGAATCCACTTCACCTGTTGACAATTCAACTAAAAGATTATTGAACTGTTCCGTTTGGTATAATGTTCGGATTAGTTTTGAATGGTTTAGAAGATTTATACCATCTTTGGTGCTGGTTCTAGGGAGATTCTTGCTCGAGTTATTATACCAAACTGGCCTAGTCCTCCCAGGACACTATGAAAGAGGTCAGCATTCTTCTCCTCTGAACACACTACCACTTCTCCTTTTCCTGCATTAAGTTGAGTATGTTTTTGGTTAAGTTGTAAGAAGTTGAATGACAGTTTGATAGAGTATAATGCAGAGTTAGAAAATAGCGCACAAACCTGTGACAACCTCGAGCTGGTAGACATTACTAATTTGGGGACCATGTCGAAATGCCTGTCCGCTAATCCCAGCATTTGACAAAGTACCACCAACTGTTAGATGTAAGTAATCCGTCCAAGATTTTGGCGCTAATCCATACTTGAGGCACTCATGTAAGACATTGATCCACAGCTCTCCAGCTGGGACATCCACATAAGGGAACGGTCCATCATAGACCTGCATTTCTTGCCCCCCAAGTGCCTCCATGTTGATCACAATTCCGTTTGGTGCTTGGGCTTGACCCTGTAAGGAGTGACCATGACCTCGAGCTGCAACTGTCAAGCCCGAACTAGGACCCATCTGCCAAACATGCCTTATTGTTGCGGCAATATCAGACACTGTCTTCGGATGCAGAACAGCAGAAGGTAGGAAATGGAACTGGTTACCGAAATCTTTGGCTGCAAATTCGTTTCCTTGAAAACTGAAGTTCCCATGAACCTGGATTGCTTTCAATGAAGTTTGAATACTCGACTGACAAAGACTCAGTTCCATCGCCATGCAGGAAAGTAATAGAAGTACGCTTCTTACGTTTAAAATCTCCATTTCTGGATTTTAGAAGGAAGAAGAAGAAGAGGTTATTTGAATGTTGAGTAAAGAAAGGGTTGAGATGGAGTAGTCAAGATTTGAAGAGAGTTGAGGTGGAATTTATATAGGGAGGAAAGTTTTGGGGTGTAGACAGTAGAGTCAACCTATCTTCAGTATTAAGAATCCGTATGAAGACCGACTACTTGAGTGGATGGTTCCTAAGATTTCTGTGTTTAGTAGTTCTTTGTGTGGTCTCCTGTTTGCAAGAGAAACGACCAAATATGCCAACTTGAAGGAGGATATTTGGAAAAAAAAATTAAAAATAGACAACTTAAAAGAAAGATTTCCATAGATCTTCTTTGCTTTTAACACACAGTGGCCACCACATTTAGCACCTTTTCCATCACAGCAGAATGGTGTTTAATTCTTTCCTCATTCGACACATTAAGGGTGACACTACGCCATTTATAGAATTTGTTAAGCTTAAAAATTTCATTGGTAACAATGTTATTTGTGACTTCACGACATGGACGGAAATCATGATATTTTTTTCTTTCTTTCTTTTGAGCACATTTTGGGCCTAGCATCTAACCCACGCGTTTGAACTGCAGATTGAACGAACGAGAGGGACTGATGGTACTTCCTTGTATTGTTATAGCAATTGTATGGATCCCGAAACAGGCCCAGATGACACGTGAAGTCGGGAGAAGTACGCGTTTTGTTCGATAAGTGCTGCTACTACATATTCTCTCGGGACCTCTTGATCAACATCCTCCCAAAGGAATATTTACTTGGTATGAAGCACTTCTTCCCTACAAATGGTCCATCGGAATAAGATTTCTTTTGTCTACTTTAGACTGCAATCACATATCTACTACTTGCTTCCATTGTGTTAATCATGTTAAATATATTGTTTGATTCCTTTTGTTCTTAAGCACATAACAGAATAAGTTTGACTCCAGCTTCACTACATGTCCTTCTTGCACAAAAGAAACTCTGCATTGGTTGCTATCTGCAAATTTAAGCCTTAGGACTCCTTAGCTTAACTTTTCTAAAAGATATAATAAGTATGATGTTCACGCTTCTAAAATCGCACTAATGACCGTGTGTGTTGTCCAATTTGAATTCGGTCCATACTCGACTCTGTTGCTATCAGTTTTGAGATATGTGGCCGAATCATAGGAACCATATGTCAGATGTTGGTTTCACAGTTTCACTTCCCTTCGCATGTAGAAATGAGCAGTTGATGAACTTGGATTGAAGTTGGGGTAAATTCAGATGATGGAGTAAGATTGTCAGGGAGATGTCACACACTTGAAACTCAATAATGGACCCAATCTTTCTTGTATTTGTATAGTAGTCCAAAGTATTAATAATAAGAAGATTGTTTGTGCATTAGTAGGGACAGAGTGATGGCTTATCAATTATCATCGTTAATTAACTTATTTAGGGGAACAATGTGCTTAATAAAGGAAAACATAGCCAACACTTTTCACTTAGTGCCTCTGGTTTGAGTATGGGGATACACTCATGCACTTACAGGCAACATTTTCATCATCATCATCTTTGTTATGGTCTTGTCTTCATTATTTTGTTTTACTTTTCATTTAGTTAGATTGCACGACGCGATATACACTGTTGTTTTCCCCCCTTCCACCAACGGCCAACGCCCATACCCGTGGCAACGAACTAAGAAATCGCAAAGCTTTCAAAATTCACCCTGTGTGTATTTGATGATGTTGGGAAAAGTTGTAAAGAGGGCTTGAGTTTGGTGTGTCTTTTAGTGGAGATCATGTGGAAAGCTTACCAGAAAGACTAGGATTGCAGTAAATTGATTCGTTTTCAATTTCTATCTTGTTTCTTTGTGTTAGTTTTATCCCAAAAGCAGCACATCAATATACATAATCTACATTTCTTTACCTCTCATCCTTCATCATCTCTACTCAACTCAATCGTAGATACGGGGCCACAATTGTTGCAAGAAAAGCATTTTCTTAGACAAGAAAGCATGGAAACATGAACAAAATCACCATCACTGTCTCAATCAAGGATTCCAGTTACCCAATTTAAGATTTAACAATTGCTCAAGTGCAATTATATGGGATAGATTTTGCACTCAATGGCTAAGATTATGGACTTTAATTTGATCATTCACTATTATTCATATGTAGTAGACTAGTAGTACAAATTTAGCCTCTCAATTTTTGTCCTAAAGCTTATTAGAGTAGTACAGCCTAGCTAGTTTCTCTCATCCTTTTCTTTTTATCAATTTGGTTGTTTCGTTCATCAATAATTTGTCACAAAACCACCCTACGTATAGATTAGTTGAAAGATGATAAGATAACGATTGAAAACGGATAAAGTAGTTAGAAATTTAGAATCAACATGTGATAAATTTGTTTCTGTAGGGAGATATTTATCATAAATATATTAGGTTTGAATTAATCCGTATGGTGATGCATATTAAGCCTTTATCTTAATTTAGTACTTTCTCCGTCCCATGTCAAACTTCCCATTTGTTTTGTTGACTTTTTCAAGTCTCTATTTGACCTCAAATTAATCTTAAAATGGACGTTAAACGGAGGCTAAAAAAGTCAATAAAAACAAACCGGAAACTTGCACAGGACAAAGAAGTACTTTCTATTGAATTTCGGCTTATGCAATCAACCTGCATGAACTTACCAAATCGAACAATTAGTTGAGTGTGCCAAACGCTTGAGGAGGAGGTATGAAATTTCCTCACATATTTCAGAATTTCACTTTTCACAATGGAATATTTATTAAATTTTTTTTAATATGGATTTATATATATCATTGGTACGTGAGTGTATATTAATTTAAACCAATTAAATGTGATATATTTAAAGTTATGAAGGTGGTCGAGTGGTAAAGGTGTTAAAGTAGCATATAAGATAATAAAATCGTAACATATTAGATAAGTGTAGGAAAACCAACAATGTATGTTGCAGAAAAACATACTGCCAAATCCTCAGACGCTATTTGAATTATGTAAGTGATTAAAAAAAAAGAATAGTTCTATTCCTCTTATTCCTCTCACCTGGGTGTAAAAACCTAATTCTAAGAGCATGCTAATTGAAAATGAGACCGACCATGATTAAAGAAATGTAAAGGTTGATGACAGCTCCAGGAATTAAACTTTTAAGATTAGGCATGTCTAATCCAAAGTTAATTACTAGGGAGAATCCATTACACGTCGTGTGCCTTTTTTGCCTCCTTTTATTTGCTCACCCCATATAAACCTTTGGTGGGTCAAACTTTTAAAATACCAGAAACTACAATATTTGAGGTAATGTGGCATGTCGGATAAGCATTTTCCTAAATGACATGTCGAAATGGTGATTGGTGGTTGGCAATGGCCGACGAACCAATCGCATCTCACCAAGTGCACCAGGTGCCCCAACCTTAGTGCAAGGATTGCTAATGTGTGAAATCTAATGTCGTGGACCCGACCCTTTTAATCCGGTATGATAATATTTGGTACTGTTTGTGTATTCTCGACGACGCACTATGTCCTTATTCCTTATTTCCTTGTGAGAAAATAAAAACAGTATATTGACACGATTGTGATTGTCAGTTCTTTTAAATATTAAACTTTGAATCGTTACATTCGTTACATCAAATTGTACACATGGGATTATTCGGGATTGAATGAAGTCAAAATGCTGGATGATATAAAAGTAGACAATTCCTCTTAATCCTGTTCCCTACCAGGCACCAATTTGAGTTACATCAATCTTGTCGAGTCTCATTTTACTATATGGGGTTAATACCTAAGAAGCACGGGGACGGGGACGGTACGGGGACGTGGATACGTCAAAATTTAAAAAGGTAGGATACGGGGACGTGAAGGATACGTTCATTCAAGTATATATATTTTTATTATATTTAACATGCAATTTAAAATCTTTAAAGTTTTAAAGAATATAAACAACTAAACAAGAGAAATAATGATATAGATGAGTTAGTCTCATCAAATTATAACATCTATCT